>WNWK01009305.1:0-43130 GCA_009830355.1 Cherax destructor
TAAAGTGTAAATATTTCTTATTTATAAATTATGCACACTGTTTGTGTATAGTGGTGGTGGTTTTCTTGAAACCGTACCACCACGGCTTATGGTCAGGGGCCATACCCAACAACAAAAACACACACCACCAGTCTTACATCGTTGTGTTTTTATTCATTCTAGAGTTTATATCATGTTTCTATGTTAAATTTTTTATTATGTCATTTAGATGAATTGTCTAGATAAAAAAGCTGTAGAGTTGATATTATTGTAATTAAAACTATTTTTTCTCTCCAAATTCTCCTTTCCCAACAAGAGTGTTCAAAAAAAGAAAACTTATTTAACTGTTCATTTGTCCTTTAATTATGATTTATTTTATTTTCTTTTTTTGTATGAAAAACATAGTATTTATTCTTTAAAAAATAAATTTTTTGGGTGAAAATTTTTGGGGGGAAAAATTAATTGTACAGTGGACCCCCAACAAAAAATTCCTTCCAAAGCCTGCCTGCCATTACCGAACAATTTACATCCTTAAAAAAATAATGTCACATAGGTTAGTCTATTTCTTACACTTCCAACCCTTACAATATTATACTTCTTTGTACGTTTTCCGGGGGTTTTGGGGCGGGGTCCTAACATTATTTTTTTGGGGAAATGGGTTTGATACAATTTTTTTTTAAAACTAGCTCCGGGAAACGGTTAAGTTTTTAGTCAGGGACCACTGTTCCCTTTAACCCCAATTATAGCATTCTATAATTAAACTATTTTTCAATAATGCAATGATAGATTCCCATAATATAATTTAAATATTTACTATTGATATAAACAACCTGAAAACTTTCAACTTGCCCCAATGTAATATCCCAGATTGTTAATTTGATAAACTTGTGCGCGAAAAAAAAACGATTAAACAAACAAACTATGACAATTTCTCTAGTATTAAGTAAAAGTCTTTAAACCATTAAATTTAAACTGCCCAAAAGCCATAGCATGATAGTGGGCCCCTTTGACCAGTCATTATTAGACCCATCTGATAACACTATATCCCCCCAAATCAGGCAAAAATCACAGACAACACCCCAGACCACTCCCCACATTTTCTTAACCTAGGTAACTTCCCCCCGATATTTCAAAAATTACCTTCGACTACTCCCAGTCGCTTAATTTTATAACGCAAAAAGTGACATACTGGGAAAAATGGGTTGAAAAATATTCAGATACTAATGAAGATAATAATTTCCTTAAAAAAAACCCCCACCTCTATAACAAACATTGTCCTAAAAAAAAAACAGATCCATAAGAGACTAACAATCCCTGGCTAACACCCAGCATCCTTAAATCCATTAACAAAAGGCACCAATATGAAAAACAATACAGAAGGGGTCTAATAACCAGAGAACAATCCAAACGCTACTCATCAATCCTTACCATTATACACATGCTAGAGTTAATATAGTATACCGCACGTGAGAAGGAAGAAGTTCCACTGGGAATCTTCATTGATCTACGAAAGCTTTTGATACAGTTGATCATGATTTACTGCTTACAAAACTAGCACACTATGGTATAAGAGGGCACTCACTCAACTACATAAAGTCATACCTCAGTAACAGAAGCCAATACGTGTACACAAATGGAGCGAACTCCTCCACACAGCAAATTACAGTCGGAGTCCCTCAAGGAAGTGTACTGGGTCCACTCTTATTCCTCATTTACATCAATGACCTACCTAATGCATCACAACTACTCAAACCCATATTATTTGCTGATGACACAACATATGTCTTCTCTCACCCAAATCCAGTCATACTGGCCAATACTGTTAATGCAGAATTACAGAAAATATCGAAATGGATGACGACTAATAAACTTACTCTAAATACTGACAAGACCTACTTTATACAGTTTGGAAACAGAGTTACAAATGTTCCACTTAACATAACACTCAACGGTTCACCCATCACAAGACTCAAAGAGGGAAAATTCCTAGGAATCCACACACACATACAACAAATTTCCAAGAAAATCTTTAAGACAGTAGGCATATTATCTAAGATACGTTACTATGTGCCTCAATCAGCTCTCCTTGCACTATATCACTCGCTCATTTACCCATATCTCACGTATGGAATCTGTGCATGGGGATCAACAACATTAAATCACCTTAGACCACTCATAACCCAGCAAAAGGCTGCAGTCAGAATGATAACAAATTCCCACTCTAGACAGCATACTCCACCAATATTCAAAAGCCTAAAACTACTCACCATAAAGAACATTCACACTTATTCTTGTGCCTACTACATACATAGAACTCTACATTCTAATATAAACCCTCCGCTCAAAATTCTCCTCACCAACTTTAATAGGACCCATGACCATAACACAAGATACAGATCACTTTTTGATGTACCCCGTGTCCATAGCAACCTATGTAAGAATTCTATGCACATAAAGGGCCCCAGAATCTGGAACTCTTTACCAGGAAATGCTAAAATAACCTTGTCTGAAAATCAATTTAAGACTCTTCTCAAAAACCACCTACTCACCCTAAACTAAATACTCATACTGTAAATTGCCTTCAAAAATGCTCAAAGTTATTTTCCTATAAAATAATTTCAATTTTTACAATTATGTTACCACCTAATCACCCTAAACTAAATCTTCAAACGGTAAATTACTCTCAAAATGCTCAATGTTATTTTGTGGGCAAGGGGCTTGGACTTCCAGCAAGCATGTGTGAGTGTGTTAGATAGGAGTGAATGGAGACGAATGGTTTTTGGGACATGAATATCTGTTGGAGTGTGAGCAGGGTAACATTTTGTGAAGGGATTCAGGGAAACCAGTTAATTGATTTAGTTGGAATTGAGTCCTGGAAATGGGAAGTACAATGCCTGCACTTTAAAGGAGGGGTCTGGGATAGTGACAGCTGGGTGGGACTATTCTCAGCTGTCGTATCTGAGCACTTCTGCAAATCAGTGATTATGTATGAGTGTGGTGAAAGTGTTGAATGATGATGAAAGTATTTTCTTTTTGGGGATTTTCTTTCTTTTTGGGTCACCCTGCCTCGGTGGGAGATAGCCGACTTGTTGGAAAAAAAAAAAAAAATTTTTACTATTATGTTCCATCCTACTAAACACTAGTTACAATGTCTATCATCATTTTTTAATGAACAATGTATTATCATCATATAATTTGAACGATCTACCAATTCAAACTCACTCAATTACTCCAATATTATGTTCATAGTCTATAAGCCATTAGATTAAGCTGCCCCTAATGCCATGGCATGCCAGAGGCTCTCCTTGCACCTCAATTTATGATTGTAATGTAAACCCATGTACATAAGCAAAGAAATAAAATTGTATTTGTATTACATAATCTCAATGTAAACTTGCATGGAAATAAAATTTGAATTTGAATTTGAAAGCATGCGTGAGCGTGTTAGATAGGAGCAAATGGAGATAAATGGTTTCTAGGACTTGATGTGCTGTTGGAGTGTGAGCAGGGTAATATTTATGAAGGGATTCAAAGAAGCCGGCATGCCGAACTTGAGTCCTGGAGATGGAAAGTACAGTGCCTCCACTCTGAAGGAGGGGTGTTAATGTTGCAGCTTTATAACTGGAGTGTAAGTGCACCTCTGGCAAGACACTGATGGAGTGAATGATGGTGAAAGTTTTTTTGGGGTGGGCCACCCTACCTTGGTGGGAAATGGCCGATGTGTTAAAAAAAAAAAATATGTATACAGTGGACCCCCGGCTAACGAAAAAACTTCATCCCAGAAGCCTGCTCAAGTGCCATTACCGAACGAATTTACTTCCTTAAGAAATAATGTCACGTAGGTTAGTCTATTTCAGATCCCCAAAAATACACTTCCACAAGCACTTACAATATTATACTTACTTAATTGTACGATTTCCGGGGTGTTCGTTAGCCGGGGGTCCACTGTGTGTATATATATATATATTCTTCTTTCTTTCAACACGTCGACCGTTTCCCACCGAAGCGGGGTGGCCCAAAAGGAAAACGAAAGTTTCTCCTTTTACATCCAGTAATATATACAGGAGAAGGGGTTACTAGCCCTTGCTCCCGGCATTTTAGTCGCTCTACGACACGCATGGCTTACGGAGGAAGAATTCTGTTCCACTTGCCCATGGAGATAAGAGGAAATAAGAACAAGAACTAGTAAGAAAATAGAAGAAAACCCAGAGGGTGTGTATATATGCTTGTACATGAATGTGTAGTGTGACCTAAGTGTAAGTAGAAGTAGCAAGATGTACCTGAAATCTTGCATGTTTATGAGACAGAAAAAAGACACCAGCACTCCTACCATCATGTAAAACAATTACAGGCTTTCGTTTTACACTCACTTGGCAGGACGGTAGTACCTCCCTGGGCGGTTGCTGTCTACCAACCTACTACCTACAATATATATATATATATATATATATATATATATATATATACAGTGGTACCTCGACTTACGATATTAATCCGTCAGAGAGGGCATAACTTAAGACGAAACAATCGTTAGACGAATCAATTTTCCCCATAAGAAATAATGGAAATAAATTTAATCCGTCCAAGACTTCCAAAAGTAGTTAAATAAAATATTTTTTAGAACTTTTGGACATTAAATAATTTAATAAAGAATATCTAAATAAGCATGCAAATATTGAACAATAACATGTCACTTACATTTATTGAAGAGTTGTTGATGTGTGGAGGACGGGAGGAGGGGAGAAGGTGGAGTAGTATGCTAGTGTTTGAAGGGGAATCCCTTCCATTAACACTGCAGGTGGTAAGTTCTTTTCTGGGGTTACTTCCTTTTCTTTGAATGCCACTAGGACCAGCTTGAGAGTCACTGGACCTCTTTCTAACAACAAATTTGTCCAGGGAGCTCTGTGTCTGGCGATTCTTTAACACATCCCTGAAATGACACACCACTGTGTCATTGTACAGGTTGCCAGCATGGCCTGCAACAGCATGGTTAGGGTGATATTCATCCATAAATGCTTGCACATCACTCCATTTGGCACAGATCTCCTAATCCTTGAAGAAGGCACATTCTTCCATTTTTGTTCCACCTCCTCCTCCTCCTCTGAACCATTGTCCTGACCACTGGTCTCTTGTTCCAGTTGCTGTTGAAGCTCTTGCAGATCTTCAGTGGTTAGCTCTTCCTTGTGCTCCTCCACCAACTGTTCCACATCCTCACCACTCACCTCTAACCCCAAAGACTTGCCCAATTCCACAATTTCTTCCACAACAGGCTCAGGCTCAGGCTCAGGGTTCTGAGGCTCAGCCCCAAAACCTTCAAAATCCCTCTCTAGGACACAGTCTGACCACAATTTTCTCAGGCAGAGTTCAAAGTCCTGGTAGTCACTCCCTCCCAAGCCTTACCTATAAGGTGTACACAATGCAGCATATGGAAATGTTTTTTCCAAAATTCTCTTAGGGTTATGTTCATGTTCGGGTCACATCAAAGCACTTTTGAAACATTGCTTTGGTATAGAGTTTTTAAAGTTGGAAATGACCTGCTGGTCCATGGGCTGGAGGAGAGGAGTGGTATTAGGGGGCAAGAACTTCACTTTGATGAATTTAAACTCCTCCACAATTTTCTCTACCAAGTTTGGAGGATGACAAGGAGCATTGTCCATTATCAGGAGGCACTTAAGTGGCAAATTATTGTCCAATAGATATTTCTTCACACTGGGGCCAAACACGCCATTGAACCAATCTAAGAAAATGTCCTTTGTGACCCATGCCTTTTGTTAGACCTCCACATCACACACAAGTTAGACTTGCTGACACCGCATCTGCCAAACACTCGGGATTTTCAAAAGATACACTAGTAAAGGCTTCACTTTGCAATCACCACTGGCATTGGCACAAAGCATCAAAGTTAGCCTGTCTTTCATAGGCTTATGTCCTGGCTGTGCCTTTTCCTCCTGAGTAATGTAGGTCCTGTTGGGCATTTTCTTCCAAAACAGGCCTGTTTCATCACAATTAAACACTTGTTGGGGAGGAATTGTTCAGCCTCTAGGTACTCCTGGAATTCAGGCACATATTTTTCAGCCGCACTTTTGTCACAACTGGATGCCTCACCATGCCTCACAACACTATGTATGCCAGTACGCTTCTTAAATTTTTGAAACCAGCCTCTGCTGGCTTTAAATTCGCTCACTTCATCACTCGTTGCAGGCATTTTCTTAAGGAGATCATCATGCAACTGCCTTGCTTTTTCACATATTATTGCCTCCGAAACAGTATCTCCTGCTAACTGTTTCTCGTTGATCCACACCAACAACCTTTCCACATTTTCCAGCACTTGTGGTCTGTGTTTTGTGATCACACATGAACCTTTTGCAACAACAGTTTCCTTGATTTTACTTGAATTTTTCTTATCCACAATGGTAGCGATGGTAGAAAAGGGTTTACCATACAGCCTGGCCAGCTCACTGATACGCACTCCACTTTCATATTTTTCTATTATCTCCTTCTTCAGTTCTATCGTACATATATTTCTGTTCCCCTTGCCACAGGCTTAGCACTAGGATCTTTCCTTGGACCCATGGTAGCTTATTTAGCAGTTGCAAGCACTAAAAACAGTGGAATAATGACAATATACTGGTATGAATGCGTGGGTGTGGGTGGGTGGTCGCTCTCGCTTGTAAACAATAGCACTGACGCTCCCTGGAGTGCGCGCTCAGCTGGGCGCCAAGCGGACACGTCCGGTACGAATGTCGGTAGACGAATCAAACAACGTAAGTCGCATTCAAATTTCTTACGTTATAAATATCGGTTATCGAATATAACGTAAGATGATAGCATCGTAAGTCGAGGTACCACTGTACAGTGGACCCTCGGCTAACGTTCTTAATCCGTTCCAGGAGCTAGAGCTTTAGCCGAAAAAAACGTTATCCGAAGCCTTATTTCCCATAAGAAATAATGTAAATACAATTAATCCGTTCCTGATATCCAAAAATATTCACAAACAAAAATAATTTTTTAAAGAATAACTATAGTTTTACATACAGAAAACACACATAAATACTACATACAATTTAAAATTTATAAATAAATAATGAAATAAACATTTAAAATAACATTTACTTACCTTTAATGAAGAGACTTGCTGGCATCGGGAAGATAGGGAGGACAGGCGCAGGGCTTAGTGTTTGGAAGGGAAACCTCACTCCCTGCACCTGCTACACTCCCTGTATGCTTCACCTCCTTCATGCCTTTACACTCCCTGCATGCCTGCTACCTCTGCATGTCTACCCAGCCTCCCCCTGCATGCCTGCTACACTCCTTGCATGCCTCTTACACTCCCTGCATGCCTGCTACACTCCCTGCATGCCTGCTACACTCCCTGCATGCCTGCTACACTCCCTGCATGCCTGCTACACTCCCTGCATGCCTGCTACACTCCCTGCATGCCTGCTACACTCCCTGCATGCCTGCTCACTCCCTGCATGCCTGCTACACTCCCTGCATGCCTGCTACACTCCCTGCATGCCTGCTACACTCCCTGCATGCCTGCTACACTCCCTGCATGCCTGCTACCTCCCTGCATGCTCACACTCCTGCATGCCTGCTACACTCCCTGCATGCCTGCTACACTCCCTGCATGCCTGCTACACTCCCTGCATGCCTGCCACCCTGCTGCTCACACTCCCTGCATGCCTGCTACACTCCCTGCATGCCTGCTACACTCCCTGCATGCCTGCTACACTCCCTGCATGCCTGCTACACTCCCTGCATGCCTGCTACACTCCTGCATGCCTCTACTCCCCTGCATGCCTGCTACACTCCCTGCATGCCTGCTACACTCCCTGCATGCCTGCTACACTCCCTGCATGCCTGCTAAACTGTGTTTTTGTTGTACATCCTGACAAGCTCACCCACACGTACGCCACTCTCATATTTTTCAACAATCTCCTTCTTCAGTTCGATGGTGTTCCTCACTCTCTTTAGCACAGAGGTGCCACTAGGAAGCTTCTTTGGACCCATGGTGACTTATTTCACAGTGACAGTCACTAAATCACCAAAAAAGACACCAAATGTATTGTGAATGCTTGAAAGAGCGCGCTGGGTATTGTTCACTCAAGTGTAAACAACGCTGGACTGGCGTCCTGGGAGGAGGTGCGCAAGCCCAGAGCGGACAGACAGGTCTGGTACGTAACGTTAGCTGAGTAAATAACGCTAGCCGAAAAAAATATTGAACGTAAAAAGCAACCTTTAGCCGAAAAAAACGTTATCTGGAATGAACGTTAGCCAGGGGTCCACTGTATATATATATATATATATATTTTTTTTTTTTTTTCAACAAGTCGGCCGTCTCCCACCGAGGCAGGGTGACCCAAAAAGAAAGAAAATCCCCAAAAAGAAAATACTTTCATCATCATTCAACACTTTCACCACACTCATACATAATCACTGTCTTTGCAGAGGAGCTCAGATACAACAGCTGAGAAAAATCCCTCCCAGCTGTCACTATCTCAGACCCCTCCTTTAAAGTGCAGGCATTGTACTTCCCATTTCCAGGACTCAAGTCCAATTAAATCAATTAACTGGTTTCCTGAATCCCTTCACAAAATGTTACCCCTGCTCACACTCCAACAGATATATATATATATATATATATATATATATATATATATATATATATATATATACACACACACACACACACACACACCCATCTGAGTTTTCTTCTGTTTTTTTATTAGTTTTTGTTCTTATTTATTTCCTTTTATCTCCATGGGGAAATGGAAAAGAATCTTTCTTCTCTAAAACCAGTACATGGGAGAAACTTATGACGACGTTTCGGCCCGAAACGTCGTCATAAGTTTCCCATTGTGTGTGTATTTGTGTATAGAATTCAGTGGCTTGGGGTCCGTCATGTAGACTAGGAACCACAGGAGTATACGGATAATGATCCTAGGTCAAGATAATGATTGTCTTTGTTACCTATTGGTTACCATGTGTGTTGTAAAAAGCAACTAAAATGCTGGGAGCAAGGGGGTAGTTCAGCATTACTCATCATAATTCCATGTACAAAAGTCTACAGTGGTACCCCGAGTTTTGGCCATAATTCGTTCCAGAAGGCTGTTCGAGTGCCGTTACTGAACGAATTTGTTCCCATAAGGAATAATGTAAATTAGATTAGTCCGTTTCAGACCCCCAAAAATACACTTTCAAAAGCACTTACAATAATACACTTGCATAATTGTTCGAGTTGGGAGCTCTACGAAATTCCGGGTACTACTGTACTTGAAAGTGTACAAAGGTTTGAAATTGTGATGAAGGAGGCTGGCACAGACCATGTAACTATGTTGACATGTCTGGGGTGTTGAATTTTCCTTAAAAATACAATTATTCCTAGCTTTCTGTGCAAGTTTATTTTATAGTACTGCATTGTTGAATAGTTTTGGCAAGTCCAGGGTTTATATAATTATAAATTCATCATTGGATTGTTTTAGGAAAACATTAATTTAGAAAAGAATTACAAAAAATAGGCCATGTAATTTAATCCTTAGTAAAATCTTTTCCATCCTTATGCAGCCTGTCAACATGTAGCCTTCTGGTTTTTGGCTTACCCGTAACTATATTCTCATGATTTTTTACTTATTTTTAATAAAGAATATTGTTTGTCACCCTTATTAATGGTGCAGGTAGGTTCTGTAATAGTATTTGAGTGTTAAGAGTTCAGAGTTGCAACCCAGGATTGAGTGATTTTGTAGAGGCAGTTTAGCTTTTGCCATTTTAGAACTCATAAAAGTGAATGTCTAGTTTGGTTTAAACAAAACCTGAATTGTATGCTGAGATTTATGGTACAGTGGACCCCCAAGTTTCGACCACCTCAAAACTTGAACAATTATGTAAGTGTAATATTGTAAGTGCTTTTGTAAGTGTATTTTTGGGGGTCTGAAACGGACTAACCTACTTTACATTATTCCTTATGGGAACAAATTCGTTCGGTAATGGCACTTGAACAGCCTTCTGGAATGAATTATGGCCGAAACTTCGGGGTCCACTGTATCTAGAATGGGCATTGGCAAAAATTATGTGCATGAGCATAATAAAGAGGAGCAACTATGAATAGAGGAAGATGAAGAACATAAAAGAAGACACAGTAGGATAGAGAGTTGTTCAGTGATGAGTTCATTGAATTGAGTACACAAGAATGATTGGGTGTGTCTGCACTTGCTTCCCTGTTGACTTGAAAAATAGTGTATTAATTGAATAAACTTTTATCCATTTTTTTATAAAGTTAATATATAATTAGTATTGACTTATTATTATTATTATAATCAAATAGAAGCGCTAAAGTATTGACTTATATTTATTTGAATTGTGAAATTTCCTTGATTAATTATCCTATATGATGCTGACACTGCTACTTATAATATTCCATATTTTAGCAAGTAATGATGCATAATACTGTATCACCTTTGTGCTATTGTGCTGGTCACTCATGAATCTCTACGTAATAATTACTCGAACACATTTCTGCTGACTTTCATTTCCAATTTCTTAACCCATAAGGAGAGAGAAGCATCCCTTGTTGTGTGGACTCAGCTTTTTACCCTACAAAACGTAAAATGAAGTTGATCTAAATGCATTGCAGTGCAACCCTTATATAGCAGCCTTATAATATTGTGCCAATGTTACCATCCATACATGTCCTTGCAGCCTTTGCTTTCATACAAGAACATTCATGGTGGATAAATATCTCTACTATAAATTGATAAAGCATTTATTACCAAATGGAATACTGTATCTTCATTCTGTGTTGGTTGTGATGGAAAGGAAATTAGCATAATGTCAGAAGTTAATGGTTGCTGTTTAAGTTGTATACAGCAGTTATTAACTCATTAGTACTTGAGAGCTCAGCATGGAATGATGTATAGGTAACTCCCACAAATTCCAAATTTTCTTTAGACAATGTACATAATTAGAAATAAGTAGTATTGGTTTCTGGATAAACAGTTCAGTAGCATTTTCTTATTCAAACCAAGTATTTATGGAGGTATCTTGTATGTAGCAACTGTGTGGTAGAAGGAAGAAATGAATAGCATACCATTAACACAACCCTGTCAAACCTTACAAAAAAAATGATACAATCCAGTAAGAACATTCACCAGTAATAAGATGCTTGTTGGCTTGACTTGAGGAAAGTTGTGGAGTTGGGTGTTCCCTAAGCATGAGTGGTTTTGATTTTCAGCCCCCTTCTGTACCACAGGGAGGGAGGGAGGAGAGAGCAGGATGAGAGGGAGAGAGACGGAGTGAATGTGTGTGTATACACATGGCGAAGGCAAGCTGCAGGAGACCTCACAGTCCATATCAAGGTGTTCTGAGAATTAACTTCAGTCTAGCTACCTCTAATTCTGTTTAGTTAGATGACATCAGGATAGTCTATTAGAAGGCACTCTTCCCACCCTCCAGTCCCTTTAGCCACACTGCCAGCAGTTTCTTGACAGAAAGACATACATTTATGGATATTTTATAGGAAAGGTGTTAGGGAAGTTGATACAGATACTTGCTAAAACTACCACTACTACCATACTAACACTACCAGTACTCTACTACCAATACTATGCTCTAGGTGATCTGTGCTCAACTGGACATCCTGAACCTTCTGAACTAATTTCAGGGTTCTATTTATCACAGCTATCCCCTACAAAGTATTGAATTGATTTTTGACATTTACACTTAAAACTTTAATTGATAGTCTTTTCCAGGATCTGTAATTTTTTTTTTTTTTAAAACACTGGCCGCCTCCCACCGAGGTAGGGTGACTCAAAAAAGAAGAAACACTTTCACCATTATTGTCTTGCCAGAGGCTTGCTGATACAGTTCAGATACCTCCCCCCAAACTGCAAATAACTGCGTCCCTCATAAGTGAGGCACTGCACTTCTCACCTTCAGGACTCAAGTCTGGCTAACTGGTTTCCCTGAATCCCTTCATATTACCTTGCTCACACTATAACAGCATGTCAAGTCACTCCTATCTAACATGGTCACACACGCCTGTTGAATGGCCAAGCCCCTCCCATACAAAACCTCCTTTACCCCCTTCCCTCCAACTTTTCCTAGGACGACCCCGACCCCCTGCTCCTATTTTGCAAAAACTTAACCCACAATTGTATTGCATTTTATCTCTAAGTTTCTTACCATTTACATCTTTGTGTTTGAGTGCATCACATTGAGTTAATATCTTTGAGGTTTGAATATCTCATTGTTGCTATTTCTTAAAGAAAACAAATTGAGGGGTTTTATTCTTCCTACATATAGTTTTGTTTCCTAATGAAGATAGTGAAGCTTCCCTATTCACAGGGGTTACATTTTCTGCTGTATAACAAGAAAGGCAGTACAGTGGAACCTTGGATTTCATACTTAATCCATTCCAGAAGGTCAGTCTAAATCTGAAACGTATGAAAACCAAAGTAATATTTCCCATAAGAAATAATGTACGTAAATACAATTAATCCGTTCCAGACACCCAAAAATATTAACAAAAAATATATTTTTTAAAGAATAACTATAGTTTTACATACAAAAAACAATGAAAAATAAATATAAAGCACTAATGAAATGGATAAATGAACATTTAAATCACTATTACATACCTTCATTGAAGACTCTTGTTGGCGTATGGAAGAAGGTGAGGAGGGAAGAGAGAGGAGAGCTTATTGTTTGGAAGGGTAATCCCCCTCCATAAGGACTTCAGGTATCAAAGCCCTATCCGGGGTTAATAATAATATAATATAATAATATAATATAATAATATCTTTATTTACTACAAGTACATGTACAAGGTATACAGGCCTAGCTGACATCAATGATATACTACTATGTAGAAAGCCTCTTGTTATGCAGAACATTTCGGGCAAATTAGGTCCTTGTCCCAGGATGCGACCCACACCAGTCGACTAACTCCTGGGTACCCATTTTACTGATGGGTGAACATAGACAACCGGTGTAAAGAAACATGCCCAATGTTTCTACCCGCGCTGGGAATCGAACGCAGACCCTCACCGCGTGAAGCGAGAGCTTTAGCGATCAGGCCACGGGGCACCGTTACTTCCTCTTTGTCTTTTACTGGCACTGGACCCCTGTCGCACTAATAATCTGTCCAGAGAGCTCTGTTTCTGGCGTCTCTTTAAGATTTGCCTAAAATGGGACAAGGTATTGTCACTGAACATGTCATCTGAAATGTTTCGGATGAACGCGTGAAATTATGCTCACTCGACCAATGACAGAGCCAGACTGAGGCATGTATGCATGAGTGGCGGTGTCCCGGGCAGGCGGATGCGTCTGATACGTACGATTTCCGGGTGGAGGTACGAAATTCAGACCAAAATTTTGCCCAAAAAAGTGGTCTAAATTCGAAACGTACGAAATCCGGAGTTCCACTGTACTTAACTCTGCTGCAAATAATTGAAGATACATACAGTGGTACCTCTACTTATGAGCTTAATTCGTTCCAGACGGCTATTCAAGTGCCGATACCGAAGGAATTTTTTCTCATAAGAAATAATGAAAATTAGATTAATCCATTTCAGACCCCCAAAAATACACTTACAAAAGCACCTACAAAAATACACATTATGTTCGAGTTGGGAGCTGCTCGTAAGTAGAGGTACCACTGTACTACATATTTCAACATTTGTCAAGTGTGATGAAACAGTTACTCTCTTTGTATTTAAAGATAAATATGGGTGGGAAAATAGCTTTGCAATATGTGCAACAGTACCTTGTTCAAGAAAAGCAGTTGAAGTGCTATGCAATATTTTTGTAATTGATTTTGCTGGCAACACTACCATGTTTTTATTGAGGGTGCTGGTAGCACCTATTACTTGCCACTTTCTTCGTGCTGATATACAGCATCAACAAAGTGGTAATGTGTGCTGAAAGCTGCTCTTGCCAGTTGCTCAAGTACATATATGAGAACTGAACTCGGCTTTTTGAGTTTGAATCCATACAGGGATTCTACCAGCTCAGTGATACGCACTCCACTTTCATATTTTTCTATTATCTCCTTCAGTTCTATCGTATTTCTGTTCCTCTTTGCCACAGGCTTACCACTAGGAGCTTTCCTTGGACCCATGGTAGCTTATTTAGCAGTTGCAAGCACTAAAAACAGTGGAATAATGACAATATACTGGTATGAATGCGTGGGTGTGGGTGGGTGGTCGCTCTCGCTTGTAAACAATAGCACACTGACGCTCCCTGGAGAAGCAAACATCGTTACCCGCAATCATTTTTTTTAAGTTATAAATATCGTTACCCGAAACTATCGTTAACTGACAGCATCGTTAACCGAGGTATGACTGTATAATGTGATCCTTTATTGACAACGTTTCGCCCACACAGTGGGCTTTATCAAGTCACAAACAGATCTGTTTGTGACTTGATAAAGCCCACTGTATGGGCGAAATGTTGTCAATAAGGATCACATCATACTGCTTATGTGTTTATTTTTCCAGCATATAGTATTTATTTGAGGAATTGTAGGCTAAGTATGTACTAATACTTACACCATGCATAGACTCCTTTAGTGATAGTGAAACTGGCTGTCCTTTGTTATTTTATAATTATCCTTTGTGTCTTCTACCTGCTGCTCTCGTCTGATGTGAGGCACTGAATGACCCTTATGGGTTAGCACTTTTTGTGATTATAATTAATTTGCTTCATGATTAACTAGAAATTCAAGGGTTTACGTCCTATGCACTAAACCCTTTCAGGCTGACTAACAAATACTGTACTAAAGTGAAGCTCATTTGCTCATGTTAAGATTAATATGAATTTTTTTCTATTGTTTTTGTTTCTGACCCTTATTAATTATATTATTTTCAATATTGCAGAGACAGAGGAAACTTTGATGACCCAACAACTAGGTTCTATACAGCCTGTGTTGTGGAAGCATTCGACTACCTACATTCTCAAGGAATCATTTATCGTGATCTCAAACCAGAGAATCTGCTCCTTGATCTCAAAGGATATGTTAAGCTTGTAGATTTTGGATTTGCAAAGAGATTACAGGTTAGTGATATCACTAATATCTAAAAAATAAACCGTGTTCAGTCTTGCAATTTCTTTTAAATTTGCTGCAGTATTTTTTTTTTAGCCTTTCCCTGTACATTCAAGGACTTTAACTAAATAGAATGTCATTATATTATTAACCCTTTGACTGTTTCGGTCATATATATATATACGTCTTACGAGCCACTGTTTCTGCCGTATATATACTAAAAATTTCTAGCGGCTTCAAATCAAGTGGGAGAAAGCTGGTAGGCCCACATGTAAGAGAATGGATCTGTGTGCTCAGTGTGCGCTGTATAAAAAAAATCCTGCAGCACGCAGTGCATAATGAGAAAAAAAAACCTGACCGTGTTTTTGGATTAAAACGCCAACTTTGAGGTGTATTTTTGTATAGTATTTATGGTTGTATTCTCTTTTTCGTGGTCTCATATGATAGAATGGAAAACTTATTACAGAAATAGAGATGATTTTGATTAGTTTCATGATGAAATCATCCTTGAAATTGAGCTCAAAGTAGCGGAAATGTTCGATTTTTGCCAATGTTCAAGAGTAAACAAATCACATCACGCCACGCGTTCAATACACTTCAGTATAAGAGGGGCCTAAAGACGTGACTAATGAACAGAGAAAATCTTATTTTAGTGCCAGGAATGTCTGCATTGTTTATTCTGGACCCTATTTTGAAATTGACATCTTTTTTATTTTGCATTAAATTGGCCAAATTTCCAATTTCTGACCACTTTATTGGGTAGTTGCAATCGTTTTTTTGGTGGTTTCTTGTACTCAATCGATAGAACAAATGGAGTTCTAAAGAAATAGCTATGAGTTTGGTCGACTGGAACAATGGAATTGGCCGAAAATAGGGCTCAAAGTAGGCAAAATCGCCGATGCGTATATATCGCAGAGATCACTAACTTCACGAGAGCGTAATTCCATAAGTTTTCCATCAAATTTTGTACTTTTGGTGTCATTACCATCGGGAAAAGATTCTCTATCATTTCATAAGGAAAAATATTTTTTTATTTTTTTAAATTTTGCTACACCAGGATTGGGGTTGCGACAGTCAAAGGGTTAAGAAAATGGTTGCATTTTTAATGGTCTGCAGAATTATACAGTACTGTAAAGTAAACCCTCAACTTAAACTAATGGGGAGCTGGAGTGAGTAGCTGGTTATGGAATTTGTGATAGAGATTGAGATTGTTTTGACATAATTGTAACAATAATAGAAATTATGTAACCAAGAGACTTTCTGTTGCTCTCAACTCAGCTGAGCCAGTGGATTTTGATCATCTCTTTCTGGAATTTATTACATTGAGGGTTTAATGTACAGCACCTTTATGCAGGCCTTTTTTTTATGAGTAACTTGAATGTTCAGTCTTTAACTCTTTTAGGGTCCAGACCCCCAATCTGAAACTTACTCTCAGGGTTAAAAAATATATATATAAAAAAAAATATTTTTTCTTGTGAAATAGTAGACTTTTTCTGAAGATAATGAAACCAAGGGTGCAGAATTTGATAGAAGACTTACAGAATTATGCTAGTGCAAAATTAAGTCTCAGAACTGGTGATTTCACCCACTTTGAGACCTATTTTAGGCTAACTCCATTGTCCCAGTCAATCAAACTCTTAGCTATTTCACTAGTATGCCTTCCATTCTATCGACTGAGCACAAAGAACCACCCATTCAACTATTTCAACTACCCAGTAAAGTGGTCAGATTTTGGTAATTTGGCCAATTTCCCACAAAATTAATCAGTCACATCCCTAGGCCTCTCCTATATTAATAATAATAATATAATAATATCTATTTCTACAAGTACATGTACAAGGTACACTATACAGGCCTAGCTGACATCAATGACATACTACTTTATAAAAAGCCTCTTGTTATGCAGAGCATTTTGGGCAAATTAGGTCAATTTTGTCCCAGGATGCGACCCACACCAGTCGACTAACACCCAGGTACCCATTTTACTGATGGGTGAACATGGACAGCAGGAGTCTTATGGAAACTCGTCCTAATGTTTTCCAGACATACCGGTGATCAACTCCCAGACCTCAGTGTGTGAGCTGAGTGTGCTAGCAATCGAGCTACGGGATACTTGCTTTCCATTTTGTATTTTTATTCACATGAAAAATAGAAGATTTACTATTATGCAGGCCACTGAATTACTGTAATAATTGTATAAATAATGTCAGAACATTCGTGACCACATAAAACATGGGTAGCTGGACACATATTAGATGACCAACTGGGAGTGACGTGATTAGTGTCCTCTGAAATATTGTCAAAAATCTAATATTTCCGCTACTTTGAGCTCAATTTCAAGCTGCAGTGGACCCCCGAGTTTCGGTCACCTCGGAAATTGAACAATTATGTAAGTGTAATATTGTAAGTGCTTTTGTAAGTGTATTTTTGGGGGTCTGAAATGGACTAACCTACTTGACATTATTCCTTAAGGGAGTAAATTCGTTCAGTAATGGCACTTGAGCAGCCTTCTGGAATGAATTAGTATGACCGAAACTCAGGGGTCCACTGTACTTCCATTCCTGAAACCAATCAAAATCATCTCTATTTTTGTAATACTTTCCATTTGATTAAACGATACCATAATTTGAGAAAAAAACGTCTGAAAATATACTGCAAAGTCGCTAGAAACTGAGAAAAAAACATCTGAAAATATTCTGCAAAGTCGCTGGAAACTGAGAAAAAAACATATGAAAATATACTGCAAAGTCGCTATTTTAAACCATACACACGGACAGTTTTATTTTTCCCATCATGCACTGCTTGGGGCAGGATTTTTTTTATATGGGGCTAGTAACCCTTTCTCTTGTATTGATGTCCCACTGTAGTTTTGTTTGTTACAGGTTTTACACTATTATATATTCTTTCATCAGTCCTCTAATAGTCCTGTTAAAGACTGCAGCATCTCATCCTTTTTACAGGTTGGAAGGAAAACATGGACCTTCTGTGGCACACCAGAATATGTTGCACCTGAAGTCATTTTAAACAAAGGCCATGATATATCGGCTGACTACTGGTCCTTAGGAGTGCTAATGTTTGAACTTCTAACAGGTAATAAGTTATTAATTATGAAATATATATTTATTGTGGAAGAAAATTTGAATTACTGTTTATTATACAAGATACCAGTTGTTAAGACTTGTTGAGACTTAACAGCTGTACATAATGCTGAGTAACTATTGTAGGTAGTAGGTTGGTAGACAGCAACCATTTGGGAAGGTACTACCATCCTACCAAGTGAGTGTAAAAAGGAAGTCTGTATTTGTTTTACATGATAGTAGGATTACTGGTGTCTTTTTTCTGTCTCATAAACATGCAAGATTTCAGGTACATCTTGCTACTTCTACTTACACTTAGGTCACACTACACATACATATACATACAGTGGTACCTCGACTTACGATGGTCCCCAAACTCACCCTTTTATGTAAGTTTATTTGTTTAAATGCTTTTGTAAGTGTAATTTTGGGGGTCTAAAAGGACTAGTCTATTTTACAACATTTCTTAAGGAGATAAATTCGTTTGGTAATGGCACTTGAACAGCATTCTGGAATGAAAAAATATCGTAAGTCGAGGTACCACTGTACATGTTTATGTATACACACTCATCTGAGTTTTTTCTTTGATTTTATCTTAATAGTTTTTGTTCTTATTACTTTTCCTTTCATATAAATGGGGAAGTGGAATAAGAATCTTTACTCCGTAAGCCATGGGTGTTGTAAAAGTCAACTAAAATGCCGGGAACAATGGGCTAGTAACCCCTTTTCCCGTATAACTTACTAAAAAGAAAAAGAAGAAAACCGTCAAAGTGGGATGTTTGAATGTGGGTGGTTATTGTGCGAATGATAAGAAAGAGATGATTATGGATGTTATGAATGAGAAGCTGGATGTCCTGGCCTTAAGTGAAACAAAGCTGAATGGGGTAGGAGAGTTTCAGTGGGGAGAAATAAATGGGATTAGGTCAGGGGTGTCTAATAGACTTAGAGCTAAGGAAGGAGTATCAATAATGTTGAAGGATAAGTTATGGCAAGAAAAGAAGGAATATAAATGTATCAATTCAAGGGTTTGATGTGAAAAGTGGGTTATAGTAAGTGTTTATGCACCTGAGAAAAGAGAGAGAGAGAGAGAGAGAGAGAGAGAGAGAGAGAGAGAATAGAGATTGAGAGAGAGATTGAGAGAGAGAGATTGAGAGAGAGAGAGAGATTGAGAGAGAGAGAGAGAGATTGAGAGAGAGAGAGAGAGAGAGAGAGAGAGAGAGAGAGAGAGAGAGAGAGAGATTGAGAGAGAGAGAGAGAGATTGAGAGAGAGAGAGATTGACAGAGAGAGAGAGAGAGAGAGAGAGAGATTGAGAGAGAGAGAGAGATTTAGAGAGAGAGAGAGAGAGATTGAGAGAGAGAGAGAGATTTAGAGAGAGAGAGAGAGAGATGAGAGAGATTGAGAGAGAGAGATTGAGAGAGAGAGAGAGAGAGATTGAGAGAGAGAGAGAGAGAGAGAGATTGAGAGAGGAGATTGAGAGAGAGATTGAGGAGAGATTGAGAGAGAGAGAGAGGAGAGAGAGAGAGAGAGAGAGAGAGAGAGAGAGAGAGAGAGAGAGAGGAGAGAGAGAGAGAGAGAGAGATTGGAGAGAGAGGGAGAGAGAGAGAGATTGAAAGAGAGAGATAGATTGAGAGAGAGAGAGATTGAGAGAGAGGAGAGAGAGAGATTGAGAGAGAGGAGAGAGAGAGATGAGAGAGAGAGAGATTGAGAGAGAGAGAGAGAGATTGAGAGAGAGAGAGAGAGATTGAGAGAGAGAGAGAGAGAGAGAGAGAGAGAGAGAGAGAGAGAGAGATTGAGATTGAGATTGAGGGAAATGTTGAGTGAGTGCATAGGAAGTTTTGAACCAAGTGAGAGAGTACTTGTGGTTGGGGATCTCAATGCTCAGTGTGGCTAAAAATGTTGTAGAGGGAGTAGTAGGTAAATTTGGGGTGCCAGGGGTAAATGAAAATGGCAAGCCTTTAATTGAACTATGTGTAGAAAGAGGTTTGGTAATAAATAATACATATTTTATGAAAAAGAGGATAAATAAGTACAGAAGATATGATACAGCATGAAATGAAAGTAGTTTGTTAGATTATGTATTGGTGGATAAAAGGTTGATGGGTAGGCTTCAGGATGTACATGTTTATAGAGGGGCAACGGATATATTGAATCATTATCTACTTGTAGCTACAGTTACAGTAAGAGGTAGATGGGACAAAAGGAAAATGACAACAGTAAGTAAGAGAGAGGTGAAAGTTTATAAACTAAGGTAGGAGGAAGTTAGGGTGAGATATAAGCAACTATTGGCAGAAAGGTGGACTAGTGCAAATATGGGTAGTGGGGGGAGGAGAGAGGATGGTTGAAGAGGGATGGGATAGTTTTAAAAATGCAGTGTTAGAATGTGGGGGCAGAAGTTTGTGGCTATAGGAGGGTGGGTGCAGGAGGAAAGAGTGATTGGTGGAATGATAAGGTAAAGGGTGCAATAAAAGAAAAAAAGGTAGCTTGTGAGAAGTTTTTACAAAGCAGAAGTGATATAAGAAGGGCAGAGTATATGGAGAGTAAAAGAAAGGTGAAGAGAGTGCAAAAGGAGAGAAAATGATAGAGTGGGAGAGGCACTGTCAAGAAATTTTGCTGAGAATAAGAAATTTTTTTGGAGTGAGATAAATAAGTTAAGAAAGCCTAGGGAACGAATGGATTTGTCAGTTAAAAACAGAGTTGGGGAGTTAGTACATGGGGAGCTGGAGGCATTGGATAGATGGCAGGAATATTTTGAGGAACTTTTAAATGTTGATGAAGAAAGGGAGGCAGTAATTTCATGCACTGGCCAGGGAGGTACAGTAGACCCTCATTTAGCACGGTAGTTACGTTCCTGAAAACGTCATGTTAGCTAAAATCGTGTTAGATAATTAAAAGAACTTATGGGAAAAATAGGGTTACATTCCTGGAAGTCCCCAAAAAACCAAACAAGTTTTTTTTAGACCAACAGATCTTACAAAAATAAAAGAATATGTAATTGTAGTTCATTATCGTGATGTATTATGTTGTTTTTACTGCTTAAGACTACAAATGTAACAGAAAAAATAGTATTTACCTTAAATTGTGGGTGCTGGTGTTTGTGGATGATTGTGAAGAGAGTGGCCCTACTGGGCTGAGGTGGATAGTAGAGGTTCTGGAACTGAAGTCAATGGTTGTACTGAGTGTCTCTAACTTTAATAAAGTCATTCAGTCAGTCAGTCAAGTCATTCAGTAAGTCAGTCAGTCAAGTAATTCAGTAAGTCAGTCAGTCAAGTAATTCAGTAAGTCAGTCAGTCAAGTAATTCAGTAAGTCAGTCAGTCAAGTCATTCAGTAAGTCAGTCAAGTCATTGAGTAAGTCATTCAGTAAGTCAGTCAAGTCATTCAGTAAGTCAGTCAAGTAAGTCAGTCAGTCAAGTCAGTCAGTAAGTCAGTCAGTCAAGTCATTCAGTAAGTCAGTCAGTCAAGTCATTCAGTAAGTTAGTCAAGTCATTCAGTAAGTCAGTCAAGTCAGTCAGTAAGTCAGTCAAGTCAGTCAGTAAGTCAGTCAAGTCAGTCAGTAAGTCAGTCAAGTCAGTCAGTAAGTCAGTCAAGTCAGTCACACAAACTTATGTTTACATCTTTTTATGTGTACAAAGTAACACTTTAAGGCCACAGGTTATGTCTTGTCTAATATCATTGTTTTCTTCGTTAATTCTAAGACTTAAATGCTTATACCTTTTCTTGTCACTTTGAGCAACACTGGTATGCCTACTGGGTGTCATGATTCCTTGGCAGATACAAGATATAGTAATTTAAAGATCAAAACACAATTCACTCTCTCTTATTCTTCACAAACAGCTGGCTTGTAGCAGAGGACTTTTTTTGACGTGTATGAAATACAAATGGTGGGGTGGTGTTGGGGGGATAGCTGGGAAGGCGGGTGGTCTCCCCCCGCTGAACAACAAGGGCCGCTTGAGGGAATGGGAATGTTTTTCCTTCTGCAAACTGTAAGTAAGTTTATTCAGGTACACAGATACAGTTACAAAGATTATCATACATAGCAGCATATGTGTAGAGAACCTAGGATAACCCAAAAAAGTCAGAGTGACTTATTTCCATTATGTCTGACTTTTTTGGGTTATCCTAGGTTCTCTAGACATATGCTGCTATGTATGATAATCAATGTAACTGTATCTCTGTATACCTGAATAAACTTACTTACTTACAGTTTGTGGGAAGGAAAAACAAATTCCCTTTTCCTAAATAACAAAAAAGGCACAATACCGTGACTGGAACAATACACACACAACCCGCACATATAAAAAGAGAGGAGCTTACGACGACGTTTCGGTCCGACTTGGACCATTTACAAAGTCACACTAACATGAAGGACAGGTGGAAGGGGTATTTATAGGCAGGCAGACAGGGGAGGGCTCAAGAAAGTGGTGCAGGGGTAATGGAGGTAGTAGTGATAGTGGTAGTGGTAGTAGTAGTAGTGGAGTCAGTCATAATCTAGGAAAGGAGCACTGCAATGAAGCTGGCGGCCCGCAAAGCATGAGGATTCTTAGAGCTGTAAATAACCATTGGCTTACACTTGAAATCACCTGATGCATTACCGCAAAGGAGCAAGGTGAAGCGATCCTTTGCTGTCTTGAAGCCTGGTGCACTTTTCTCTTGCTGACTGATATAAGTTCATGTTGGCATTTTCTTCCAGAAAACACTTGTCTCGTCAGCATTAAACACTTGATGTGGCTCATAGCCACCCTCAGTAGGACCCCCACTGACTCAATGGTTTAACCCACCGCAGGCGACCGCGCGCTCAAAATTTTTTCCCCTCCAGTGAATCGTGTAATATCAGGTTTACATTGTGTTAGATAAAAATGTGCCGCAATTCTCCAATCGTGTAATACCCAAATCGCGCAACATAAAGTCGTGCTAAATGAGGGTCTACTGTATAACATCTTTTAGGAGTGAAGAAGAGCAGGATGTGAGTGTGAGGGAGGTGTGTGAGGCATTATGTAGAATGAAAGGGGGTAAAGCAGCTGGAACTGACGGGATAATGACAGAAATGTTAAAAGCAGGGGGATATATAGTGTTGGAGTGGTTGGTGTTTTGTTTAATAAATGTATGAAAGAGGGAAAGGTACCTAGGGATTGGCAAAAAGAGACTGTAAAAATTATAGGGAAAGAAGTTTACTGAGTATACCAGGTAAAGTGTATGGTAGGGGTATTATTGAAAGAATTAGAGATAAGACAGAGAGCAGGATTGCAGATGAGCAAGGAGACTTTAGAATGGGTAGGGGATGTGTAGATCAAGTGTTTACATTGAAGCATGTATGTGAACAGTATTTAGATAAAAGTAGGGAAGTTTTCATTGCATTTATGGATTTAGAAAACTCACATGATCGAGTGGATAGGGAAGCAATGTGGCAGATGTTGCATGTGTGGAATAGGTAGTAAATTACTAAATGCTGTAAAGAGTTTTTATGAGGATAGTGAGGCTCAGGTTAGGGTGTGTAGAAGAGAGGGAGATTACTTCCCAGTAAAAGTAAGTAGGTCTTAGATAGGGATGTGTAATTTCACCATAGTTGTTTAACATATTTATAGATGGGTTTGTAAAAGAAGTAAATGCTAGGGTGTTGGGGAGAGGGTGGGATTAAATTATGGGGAATCAAATACAAAATGGGAGTTGACACAGTTACGTTTTGCTGATGATACTGTGCTTTTGGGGGATTCTAAAGAAAAGTTGCAAAGGTTAGTAGACGAGTTTGAGAGGGTGTGTAAAGGTAGAAAATTGAAAGTGAACATACATAAGAGTAAGGTGATGAGGGTATCAAACAATTTAGATAAAAGAATTGGATATCACATTGGAGGGAGGGAGTATGGAAGAAGTGAATGTTTTCAGATATTTGGGAGTTGACTTGTCAGCGGATGGGTTTATAAAGGATGAGGTTAACCATAGAACTGATGAAGAAATAACAAAAAAGGCACAATACCGTGACTGGAACAATACACAAATAACCTGCACATAGAAGAGAGGAGCTTACGACGACGTTTTGGTCTGACTTGGACCATTTACAAAGTCACACTAACAAAAAGGAGAGAAGGAGGGAGTATATATAGGTTAGCAGACAGGGACAGGAACAAGAGAGGGGGTGGTGGAGGAGTAATAGTAGTAGTAGTAATAGTGGTGGTGGAGTCAGTCATATACAGTGGAACCCCGCGTTTCGGCCACCCCGAGTATCAGCCGCTTCGAGTTTCGGTCGTTTTTTTTTCGGCCTAATTTTGTCCCGACTTTTGGCTATTGCCCCGAGTTTCGGCCGGCATACCAGACCTGTCCGCCTGCCCACACTTGCGCGCCTCCCCACACAGCGTCATGAGCCAATCTAGCTTTGTTTATCCTTGAGTGAACATTACCCTGCGCACCCGTCCAAACATTTCCCAATAAATTCATTGTGTTTAGTGCTTGTTTATTGATTGTGACTGTGAAATAAGCCACCATGGCCTAAAGAAACTTCATAATGGCAGCCCTTTGGTAAAGAAAGTGACAAACATGATAGAATTGAAGAAAGAAATTGTAGCAAAGTACCAAAGTGGAGGAGGAAGAGAGAGGGGAGAATGTGCCTTCTTCAGTGATTCAGTGATTCTACGATATGTATGATACTAAAGCAGCACAAGTCGATAAAGGCTGTAGCACCAGCCAGCGATAAAGTGTAGCATTAACAGTGTAGCAAGTAAGTTAAGCGATTAATCGATAGGAAAAGGACAGCACGAAACTGACTCCTCCAATGTTGTTGGAGTTATATAGGGCGACTGACAACACCGCCGTCACTGACAGCCATCACCACCACTATGTAAGGCTTATCTCTTGGTAGCCCTTATACACCCAACAACAACACATCAACACTCGTTGGTTAGGGAGAGAGACATATGATATATTTTATTCATTCTAGAGTATATATCATGTTTCTATGTTATTAATATTGTTTATTATGTTAGATGAATTGCGCTAGATAAATAAGCCGTAGAGTTGATATTAGTGTCATATTGAAGGACTATCTTGTCCTGCCTCCAAACAAACTCTCCTGCCTCTCTCATACGCCAGCAAGAGTCTTCAATAAAGGTAAAACTGATTTAAATGTTTATTTATCCATTAAAATTAGTGCTTTGTATTTATTTTGCATTGTTTTCTGTATGTAAAACTATAGTATTTATTCTTTAAAAAAAAATGATTTTTTTGTGAATATTTTTGGGTGGAACAGATTACATTGGAACCCCGAGTAATGAGCAAAATTCATTCCAGAAGCCTGCTCAAGTGCCATTACCGAACGAATTTACTCCCTTAAGAAATAATGTCAAGTAGGTTAGTCCATTTCAGACCCCCAAAAATACACTTACAAAAGCACTTACAATATTATACTTACATAATTGTACGATTTCCGGGGTGCTCGTTACTCGGGGTTCCACTGTAATTGTATTTACATTATTTCTTATGGGAAATATTGCTTCGACTTTCGGCCGCTTCGAGTTTAGGCCTAGCTCCTGGAATGGATTATGGTCGAAACTCGGGGTTCCACTGTACTAAGAAAGAGGAGCACTGCACGGGATCTAGGGGCCCACAGAGGGTAGGAGCAAGGACAAATACAAAGCAGAAGAAAGAAAACAAAGAAGAAAGAAGAGGAAAGGGAAAGAGGGAGAAGGGGAAAAAAGAATCAGGTTAAGTCACGGGTGTTCTGAAGTTTGGAGCATTTCACAATGTACAGTGGATCCTTGGTTTTTGTGTATCTCCGTTTTCGCCGATTTTGGTTTCTCGCACTTTTTTCGTGGAAATATTTGCTTAGTTTTTGCCGATTGGCTCAGTTCTGTCGATGGTACGGAACCGCATACAAAGCCCGCAAGCCCGCCTCCCACACACATTCTCAGGCAATGTAGCATTGTTTCTGGTTGAGTGAGCATTATTCTGCAAGTTCATACAAAACATTTCTTAACAATCCATTGTTTTTGGCCCTTGATTATTGTGTGTGACTGCTAAATAGGTCACCATGGGCCCAAAGAAAGCTTCTAGTGCCAGTCCTTTGGTAAAGAAAGTGAGGAACACCATAGAATTAAAACAAGAAATCGTAGCAAAGTATCAAAGTCAGCGATAAAGTGTAGCACTAACAGTGTAGCAAGTAAGTTAAGCGATTAAGTGATAGAAAAATGATGACACGAAACTTAACTCCTCCATTGTTGTTTGAGGAATATAGGGGCACTGAGACCAGTGCTGCCCTCTGCCACCATCTCCTCCAAGATAAGTGTAAATATTTCTTATTTATAAAGTGTAAATATTTCTTATTTATAAATTAAAGTAAATATTTCTTATTTATAAATTAAAGTGTAAATATTTCTTATTTATAAATTACGTACATTGTTTCAGTGTGAATAGTGGTGGTGGCCTGCTGCTACCAGGCTCAACACGACCACTATATGTACCGCTTATGGTCAGTGGCCCATATAAACCCAACAACAATAACACTATCACCAGTCCTCACATTCGTAATGACATATTTTATTCATTCTAGAATATATACAGTGGACCCCCGCCTAACGAGCACCTCGGAAATCGTACAATTATGTAAGTATAATATTGTAAGTGCTTGTGGAAGTATATTTTTGGGGGTCTGAAATAGACTAACCTACATGACATTATTTCTTAAGGAAGTAAATTCGTTCGGTAATGGCACTTGAGCAGGCTTCTGGAATGAATTTTGCTCGTTAGGCGGGGTCCACTGTATCATGTTTCTATGTTATTAATATTGTTTATTATGTCATATTAGATGACTTGTGATAGATAAATAAGCCGTAGAGCTGATATTAGTGTCAAATTGAAGCATTTTGTCCTGCCTCCAAACAATAAACTCGCCTCCCTCTCTCCTCCTCTCCGTCTTCCATATACCAACAAGAGTTAATACTCCTGGGTGTCTGAAACGAATTAATTGAATTTACATTATTTCTTATGGGGAAAATGGTTTTAGTTTTCGCCGATCCCTCTGGAACGGATTAAACACGAAAACCAAGGGTCCACTGTAATGGGAGAGGAAGGCCATCTGGTTGAATCCTCCTTTATACACAACTTTCCTTGTATGAATCTTAGTCCTGGCTTTGTCTCTGTAGATGCCTTCCTTTCCCATTACATTGTTAAATGCTTCAAACTTCAGAACACCCGTGACTGTAACCTGATTCTTTTTTCCCCTTCTCCCTCTTTCCCTTTCTTCTTTGTTTTCTTTCTTCTGCCTTGTATTTGTCCTTGCTCCTACCCTCTGTGGGCCCCTAGCTCCCGTGCAGTGCTCCTCTTTCTTAGTACAGTGGTCCCTCGTTTCAGAATGCTGCTCAAGTGCCATTACCGAACGAATTTACTTCCTTAAGAAATAATGTCACGTAGGTTAGTCTATTTCAGACCCCCAAAAATACACTTGCAACAGCACTTACGAAAATACACTTACATAAATGTTCGAGTTTGGAGATGCATGAAAACCGAGGGACCACTGTATACGACTGACTCCACCTCTACTACTCCTCCACCACCCCCTCTCTTGTTCCCGTCCCTGCCTGCTAGCCTATATGTAATACTTCCTCTCCTTTTTGTTAGTGTGACTTTGTAAATGGTCTAAGTCGGACCGAAACGTCGTCATAAGCTCCTCTCTTCTATGTGCGTGTGTTATTTGTGTATTTATGAAGAAAAAATGGTGAGTGGTGCATTGAGGTATCTGTGGAGACAAAGAACGTTATCCATGGTTTCTTGGTCTCAATTGATAGAATGGAATATATATTAAGAACATAAGAACATAAGAATGGAGGAACACTGCAGAAGGCCTACTGGCCCATACAAGGCAGGTCCTTATCAAAACCACCACTACCTAAGAATTTATTCCCGTACTCACGACACCAATCAAACCCAGCCCCTCCCACTCATATATTTGTCCAATCTCTTTTTAAAGCCACCCAAGGTCCTAGCCTCTATCACTCTACTCGGAAGATTGTTCCACGCATCTACAACTCTGTTCGAAAACCAGTACTTGCCTATATCCTTTCTAAATCTAAATTTATCCAATTTAAATCCGTTATTTCTGGTTCTTACTTGGTTCGATATCCTCAGTATTTTATTAATATCTCCTTTGTTTATGCCCATCATCCACTTGTACACCTCGATGATATCTCCCCTCATTCTACGTCTCTCCAGAGAGTGGAGATTCAACGCTCTAAGTCTATCTTCATATGGGAGATTTCTTATACTGTAAATCATTTTAGTCATTCTTCTTTGTATGTTCTCCAACGAATCTATATCCATCCTGTAGTAAGGAGACCAAAACTGAGCTGCATAATCCAAATGAGGTCTCACTAGTGATGTATAGAGCTGTAAAATAACTTTTGGACTTCTGTTGCTTATACTTCTTGAAATAAATCCTAGTAATCTGTTAGCCTAATTGCGCACACTTAGGCACTGTTGTCTTGGCTTTAGATTCCTGCTTACCATGACTCCCAAGTCTTTTTCACAATCTGTATGATCAAGCTCTACTTCACCTAGTTTAAAAATTCGAGGGATATTTTCATTACCAAGGACTAGCACCTTACACTTGTCCACATTGAACTTCATCTGCCACTTTTCAGACCAAGACATTACAGGAATAGAGATGATTTTGATTGGTTTTAGTACTAAAAATAGCTTGAAATTGAGCTCAAAGTAGTGGAAATGTTCGATTTTTGCCGATGTTCAAGAGTAAATAAATCACATCACGCGTCCAATACACGTCAACTGGTGTGTCTAATGTGTGTTCACGAATGCACTGATGTTTTTTATACAATTATTACAATATTGCATAACAGTAAATCTTCTGTATTTTGGTGTGAATAAAAATTCTTTGTGAATTGAAAATAAAAATGGAATTCAGTGTAAAGCCTGGAAACGTAACTAATAAACAGAAGAAATGTTATTTTAGTGCCAGGAATGCCTGCATTGTTTATTCTGGACCCTATTTTGAAATTGGAATATTTTGAACTTTGTGTGAAATTGGCCAAATTACCAATTTCTTATCACTTTATTGGGTAGTTGAAATAGTTGATTGGGTAATTTCTTGTGCTTAATAAATAAAAAGGAACACATACTAGCAAAATAGCTAAGAATTTGGTCTAATGGAACAATGTAATTGGCCAAAAATAGGACTCAAAGTGGGCAAAATCGCTGATGCGTAAATATCGCTGACACAGCAAAATTAGCGAGTGTGTAATTTCGTCATTTTTTTTTTTAAATTTCATATTTTTTGTTTTATTACCTTCAGAAAAAGATTCTCTACCATTTCATGAGATTTTTTTTTTTTTTTTTTAAAATTCTTGAGCCCTGTGGGGAATTTTCAGATTGGGGATCTGGACCCTCAAAGGGTTAAAAAAAATGAACATGTAAATTTCTATATATGTTCTTTTATTTTTTCAGGTACACCACCCTTCACAGGGCCAGACCCAATGAAGACATACAACTCAATCTTGAAGGGCATAGATGCAGTGGAATTTCCAAGAAATATCACTCGAACTGCCAATGCCCTCATCAAAAGGTTGTGTCGAGACAATCCTGCTGAGCGCCTGGGTTATCAGCGGGGTGGCATCAAGGATATACAAAAGCACAAGTAGGTTTAACAAATAAATCAGTATTTGTAAACTTTCCCATACTTAACCCTGTAACTGTTAGTGAAGTAGAACTAAGGACATGCAGGGAACGGTTTGATATAGATCCATGATACTAATTTTTAAGAGCTTTATTTAAGTGTGATTGGATATATTTTTAATGATAAGATTGGCTAAAGTTACATAAGTGAAATTTTTTTTCATCAAACTCCATCTAGCTGACTTAATATCATTTCAGGAAGGAAGGTTTTTATGACTATATTTCAGGTTGGTCCACATCACATGACTTAGTTTTGAAAGTTTTGTTGACAAAACAGTATTACAGGATGGCCCCACTTTACAGCGCTTCACTTTACGGTGCTTTGCTAATACAGTCATTTTAAATTATACCCAAAAATTTGTTTATACAGCTGCTGATTTGCTGTTCCGGCGTCTGTGCGCCACCCATCCACTCTCAGTTCGTTTACATTCTCCATGGGCTTCACGTCTCTCCCAGTTATGTCTGGAAACTTTCCAAGGTTTCAAGTGTTTTAAACTTACTGCATATTTGATGCATACTCTGTGTTACAATGATTAAACTCGGTGAGCAAGGTATGTCTATGGCTGAGATAGTACAGTGGACCCTCTGTTTTCATGAGGCTCTGTTTTTGTGAATTTCAGTTATCGGCGACTTTTTTCGTCAAAATATAGGCTCTGTTTTCGTGACTTTCCTCTTGTTTTCATCGGTCGTACGGAACATGTCCGATTGCTGACACAAAGCCTCCCACACACGCATTCTGAGTCAGTCTGGCATTGTTTCTCGAAGAGTGAACATAACCCTGCGAGGTCATTGTTTATTGTGTATGACTGCTAAATAAGCCACCATGGGCCCAAAGAAGGTGAGAAACATGATAGAATTCAAGAAAGAACTCGTAGCAAAGTGGAGGAGGAAGAGAGAGGGGAGAATGTGCCTTCTTCAGTGATTCTACGATATGTACGATACTAAAGCAGCAGGAGTTGATAAAGGCGCCAGCCAGCGATAAAGTGTACCATTAATAGTGTAGCAAGTAAGTTAAGTGATTAAGCGATAGAAAAAGGATGACACGAAACTAACTCCAATGTTGTTGGAGGTACAGTGGACCCCCGCTATTTGAACGGCTCGGCAATAGAACATATCGTCGTTAGAACAAGAAAATCGATATCGCCATGCAAACAAAATATCACGATTTGAACAAGTGTGTCCATCACCTGTCCGCCCAGGCGCTTGGAGAGCCAGTCCCGCGTTGTTTACACTCGAGAGAACAATACCCTGCATGCTCATCCAGACATTTCACACTTAATTATAATTGTATGGAGTTTGTTCATTAAGTGTGAGGCAGTGGTGAGAGGCAGTGGTGGTTGAGGCAGTGGTGGTAGAGGCAGTGGTGGTAGAGGCAGTGGTGGTAGAGGCAATAGTGGTTGAGGCAGTGGTAGAGGCAGTGGTGGTAGAGGCAGTTTTGAGAGGCAGTGGTGAGAGGCAGTTGTGGTAGAGGCAGTGGTGGTTGAGGCAGCGGTAGAAGCAGTGGTAGAGGCAGTGGTGGTAGAGGCAGTGGTGGTAGAGGCAGTGGTGAGAGGCAGTGGTAGAGGCAGTGGTGGTAGAGGCAGTGGTGGTTGAGGCAGTGGTAGAAGCAATGGTAGAGGCAGTGGTGAGAGGCAATGGTGGTAGAGGCAGTGGTGGTAGAGGCAGTGGTGAGAGGCAGTGGTAGTAGAGGCAGTGGTGGTAGAGGCAGTGGTAGTAGAGGCAGTGGTGGTAGCGGCAGTGGTGAGTAAACAAGATTAAATGAAGGTTCGGGAGGGAGTTTTGTAAACAAACCAGTTGTTGTTGCTGTTACCAGCCTGACACGTATGATTTCTGTTCACTCCTTGAAGCTGACTGGAAGTGATCTAATGCAGATAGCATTACAAACTCCGTTTTCTCTTATACTAACACGTCTGAAGGAGGAAAGAATGGGAAGATGTTTTCACAGCTGTAGCGAGAATGCCCACCACCACCGTCCTCACCAGCCACCACATTTGTAAAGACATACATATTTTATTCATTCTAGAGTGTATATCAGGTTTTTATGTTATTTATATTGTTAATTATGTCATATTAGATGAATTGTGATAGATAAATAAGCTGTCGAGTTGATAATAGCTTCACAGTGAAGTACTATTTTGTCATGCCTCCTGACAGCAGGAACGGATTAATTGTATTTCCATTATTTCTTATGGGAAAAATTAAATCACCACTCGAACATTTCGCGTTGAGAACTAGCTCCTGGAACGGATTAAGTTCGAATAGCAGGGGTCCACTGTATATAGGGCCACTGACAACATACCCCGCCCTCTGCCAGCATCTCCTTCAAGGTAAGTGTAAATATTTCTTATTTATAAATTACGTACATTGTTTCAGTGTGACTAGTGGCCACCACCACTATACGGCTCATGCTGTCAGTGGCCCTGATAAACCCAACACCACCACCACCACTTGTCACATACGTAATGACATATGTATTTTATTTATTCTAGAGTATATATCATGTTTCTATGTTATTAATATTGTTTATTATGTCACATTAGATGAATTGTGATAGATAAATAAGCCGTAGTGTTGATATTGAAGGATTTTGTTATGTCTCCAAACAATAAACTCGCCTCCCTCTGGAACGGATTAATTGGATTTACATTATTTCTTATGGGGAAAATTATTTCAGTTTTCGTGATTTTGGGCTTTCGTCAGACTCTCTGGAACGGATTAATCACGAAAACAGAGGGTCCACTGTACTAAGATACTACTGGTAATTGTACTTTTGTGTACCTGTACCTACATGAACTTACACACTCTACTGGCATGCAGATACATTAAAATCACTGTCTGACATTGTTACAAAGTAGGAGTAACTATGCCAGGTGGGGAAGTAGCTGAGAAAGTCTCAGTGTTGAAAGCGCAATAAACATAATAATAATAATCGCTCTGGGGTGCTCTAAATGATATATATTACTTTGTTATATACATTTTCATTAATCCATCTATGACATTTTTTCAAAATTATACAAGAAACACGCTGCATATCATATAAAGGTAATACATACAACCATAGTAGAACAAATTGACATAATTGTGAGGTGTGGTAGCCGGTTGGCTTGTAACAGTGTACGACAAGAATTACGCTTTCTCTAGTACAACAAGACAGTGATGGAGTGATAAAGTGTAGCATTAACAGTGTAGCAAGTAAGTTAAGCAATTACAGTGAACCCCCGGTGTTCGACGGCGTCGGAGCTCGGCCAAATCGGTGTTCGACAAGTTTTTTTTACAATATTTTTGACTCGGTATTAGGCGGCCACTCGGAGTTCAGCGAGTCGGCTATCCGTCCCGAACGCGTACGCGTGTGGCCGTGGCCAAGCTAAGCGCCCAGGCACTCAGTGTGTTATTGTTTACAAGTGAGCGAACACTACCCACGCATTCATACCATATATATTGTCATTATTCCAGTGTTTTTAGTGCTTGCAACTGCTAAATAAGCCACCATGGGCCCCAAGAAAGCTCCTAGTGCCAAGCCTGTGGTAAAGAATATGCAGGGAGTGAAGCATTCATGCAGGGAGTGTAGCAAGGATGCAGGGAGTGTAGCAAGGATGCAGGGAGTGTAGCAAGGATGCAGGAAGTGTAGCAGGGATGCAGGGAGTGTAGCAGGGATGCAGGGAGTGTAGCAGGGATGCAGGGAGTGTAGCAGAGATGCAGGGAGTGTAGCAAGGATGCAGGGAGTGTAGCAAGGATGCAGGGAGTGTAGCAAGGATGCAGGAAGTGTAGCAGGGATGCAGGGAGTGTGCAGGATGCAGGGAGTGTAGCAGGGATGCAGGGAGTGTAGCAGGGATGCAGGGAGTGTAGCAAGGATGCAGGGAGTGTAGCAAGAATGCAGGGAGTGTAGTAGGCATGCAGGAGTGTAGGCATGCAGGGAGTGTAGTAGGCATGCAGGAGTGTAGCATTCATGCAGAGTGTAGCATTCATGCAGGGAGTGTAGCATTCATGCAGGGAGTGTAGCATTCATGCAGGGAGTGTAGCATTCAAAGAAAAAGGCCAGTAACCCCAGAAAGAACTTGGTACCTGCAGTGTTAATGGAAGGATTCCCTTCCAAACACTAGCAGGTACCACCTTCTCCCTCCTCCCGTCCTCCACACAACAACTCTTCAATAAATGTAAGTGACATGTTATTGTACTATTTATTTCTTATTTTTTTTATAAAATTGTGTTTATTTTAATGTCAAAAAGTCCTAAAAAATATTTTATTTTAATACTTTTGGATGGCTGGGACGGATTAATTTTATTTCCATTATTTCTTATGGGGAAAATAGAATCGGAGTTCGACCAAACCGGTGGTCGACGGGCCCTCTGTGACGGATTGCCGACGAGAACCGGGGGCTCACTGTAATCGATAGGAAAAGGACAGCACGAAACTGACTCCTCCAATGTTGTTGGAGTTATATAGGGCGACTGACAACACTGCCTTCTCTGGCGGCAATCACCACTCCTATGTAAGGCTCATCTTTCAGTGGCCCTTATACACCCAACAACAAACAACACAGCAACACTCGTCGGATTAGGGAGAGAGATATATGACATATTTTATTCATTCTAGAGTATATATGTTTCTATGTTATTATTGTTTATTATGTCATATTAGATGAATTGTGCTAAATAAATAAGCCGTAGAGTTGATATTAGTGTCATATTGAAGGACTATCTTGTCCTGCCTCCAAACAAACTCTCCTGCCTCTCTCATCCACCAACAAGTCTTCAATGTAAAACTCATTTAACCCATAAACGGTCCAAACGTATATATACATTATTACTGCTACTGCCCCAAACATATATTTATGTTTTATTTTTCCTGCCTCCAAATTTGGCACGATTGGCCTGAGATGCCTTGTCAGCATAGAATAGGTCTTAGCCCTTGGTGTGCGCTGTATTAAAAAAATCTGGGACCACTTAGTACCTTGTGGGAGGACCAGTTCAAATGAGCGCCAGCTAGAGCAAATAGAGTGGCAAACACATGGGATTCACTGATGTCATGTAGTATTAACTCTCCCATTTTAAGTGGAAAGTGATGTTGACCTCGCGTTTAGTGGTTATGAGGTGGATATGGCTATAAGTGGTCGAGGAAATATGAAAAACCTTGATAATAACCCATGTGCAACATCCTTTTAGAATGTCTAGCAACCTATGCCTGTCTATCTGTCTCTGTCTATCTCTATCTGACTCTGTCTATCTCTGTCTCACAGGTACACAAATACAATTATACATAGTGTAAATTTCCTAGGATAACCCAAAAAATCCAGACAAAGTGCTTGTAGATATAATGTGTAAACATGACTGGCAAATACGTATTTACACTTGCTCAGGAACCAGATGTGTTGGTTCAGGAGTGGATCTCTCTGAGATGGGAGAGCTAGATGCTAGATGGACAGACAGAGAGCTTGACAGACAGGCAGATAGACAGAGAGCTTGACAGACCGAGAGCTTGACAGACAGACAGAGAGCTTGACAGACAGACAGATAGCTTGACAGACAGATAGACAGAGATTTTAGATTTTGCCACCGAAGTGGCTAGTTTATTGTGCACCTGTTATGTTATTTTCCCTTTACTTATCATCAAGGTTCTCATTACATGTCCTAGTATGGGGTATTTAAGGTCTTATAGGCTATAATGATACTCATGATTAACTGCTGTATCTGAAAACTTATTGGTCCTCTCACCATTCCTCTCAAAAGGTTATTTAAACCAACATTATAAAAATAGTTCTATATTAAGATATATATATATATATATATATATATATATATATATATATATAATATGTACAGGTCTTACAATCTTAAACATATAACTAGCCTCTCCAAAAACCACATGGTTCACCTGCCACATTTAACTCTCTTTTTCTTAACATTTCTTTAACCCTCCAGTGTCTTGATACACAGGAATAACAGGGGATGGTGGCACCTTCACTGTAACCTATAACCCTTACCTCTGGCACACCATCTCTGCCCAGAACATATCAACAAAAGCCCAGCCTACACCACCAGCTCAACTTGCATCAGCCATCTTTGAAGAAGTGAGGAAGGAGGGCAGGGCTTAGCTAGCTCCTCCTACTCCCAAACAATAACAATAAAGAAAAGACTGTCGCTTTGCACTCTCTACACATGTACTCCCAATATATCTTATTTAATTACAATGAGATATGCAACTTTATAACTACTTATTTAAATGTGTGTATTTATAACCTATTATATTGAGAAAATCAGGTTAATTCAACTTCTTTAAGTCTTAAGGGTGGCCTAACCTCAAAACATCTTAGCAGTAATTCTGATTAATTCAATATAATTAGGTATTCATGTTACTTAATTACAACAATACATGCTGGGTTCCATAGCCCCCATAAGTCCATAACAGCACCCATATCCATCCTGTGGACGGTAGCGCAAGAGCATAGACAGAGAGCTTGGCAGACAGAGTTTGAAAGACAGATCTGTTTGTGTAACAGTGAAAACAGAGGGGGATGCTCATCAAATGTCACCCCTTATCTAACCTTATCACTGCACCCTCGCACACGCTCATCATGTCACCAATTATCTTCTCTTATCTTGTCACTGTCAGCAGTGGACTGACTTGTCTTACATCGTGCTTGAAGGGAACTTATTATTTCTTATTCTTCTTAATATTATTTTCATTATTCATATTATTATTATTATTATTATTTGTAGGTAGTAGGTTGGTAGTCAGCAACCACCCAGGGAGGTACTACCGTCCTGCCAAGTGAGTGTAAAACGAAAGCCTGTATTTGTTTTACATGATAGTAGGATTGCTGGTGTCTTTTTTCTGTCTCATAAACATGCAAGATTTCAGGTACGTCTTGCTACTTCTACTTACACTTAGGTCACGCTACACATACATGTACACGTTTATGTATACACACTCATCTGAGTTTTCTTTGATTTTATCTTAATAATTATTGTTCTTATTGCTTTTCCTTCCATATCCATGGGGAAGTGGAATAAGAATCTTTCCTCCGTAAGCCATGCGTGTTGTAAAAGTCAACTAAAATGCCGGGAACAATGGGCTAGTAACCCCTTTTCCTGTATAGCTTACTAAAAAGAAAAAGAAGAAGAACCGTCAAAGTGGGATGTGGGATGTTTGAATGTGCGTGGATGTTGTGCGAATGATAAGAGATGATTGTAGATGTTATGAATGAAAAGAAGCTGGATGTCCTGGCTTTAAGTGAGACAAAGCTGTAGGGGGTAGGAAAGTTTCAGTGGGGAGAAATAAATGGGATTAGGTCAGGGGTTTCAAATAGAGTTAGAGCTAAAGGAGTGGCAATAATGTTGAATAATCAGTTATGGCAGGTAAAGAGGGAATATAAATGTATAAATTCAAGGATTATATGGAGTAAAATAAAGGTTGGATGTGAAAAGTGGGTTATAGTAAGTGTTTATGCACCTGGAGAAGAGAGAAATGTAGAGGAGAGAGAGAGAGAGATTTTGGGAAATGTTGAGTGAGTGTGTGGGGAGTTTTGAACCAAGTGAGAGATTAATTGTGGTTGGGGATCTTAATGCTAAAGTGGGTAAAAATGTTGTGGATGGAGTAGTAGGTAAATTTGGGGTGCCAGGGGTAAATGTAAATGGGAAACCATTAATTGAGCTATGTGTAGAAAGAGGTTTGGTAATAAGTAATTATTACAACCTCAGGTTCAATGGCCTGTTAACCTGAGTGTAAAGGGAGCTTGGAGCAAAGAAACACAGTAGAAGATGTATTGAAATTGTATTTCCTTCAAAAATTAGTTTGATTAATTCCAAACTTTTGTCTTTTCCTTCACCAAGTATAACAAAGTGCTATTTACACATATGTACACTATATACAAAGTAGTGTTTAGTGCACGCCACAGTTGTCTAGGCTAAGCAGCAGCCAAAAGACAGACAACTTTCCACAACCAGCTCTATGCAGGAATTCCAATGACAAACCGCGAGTGGTAACCACGTCACCTTTGTCATTGTTAAACTCGCATTTTAATTGGCTGAACCGAGTCGTTGATTTGATGATGGGGCCCTCATCACCAAACCCTTAACGATGGTTCGCTGGTTGGAGGGGAGCCTATGTGGGTGTGTTTAACATGCTCCGAATAAAGGTTACATACTCTTTGCATGCAACACCCCCACCCCAAGAGGGCTCAGGACTAGGCTTCCACCTCAAATGGGTAGAGTGCCACCATGGCACATTATAATAATGGGACCGCCTTTCCCCTCAACCATCCCACTCATTAGTTAAAGCTAAACTTTTCTCGAGACATAAAGTCCAGCTTTAAACTTAAGAGTGAGACAGCAGACGGTAGGGCTAGCATAGGTCCAAGGTGCCTGCGGTCGGTAGCAGGGCACCCCACTAAACCCCCCACTAGGGGAAAAAAGGGCTGGTTCTACCCAAAGTCCCTAACACATCCTAACTAAATACAATGACTTCTGGACAACACATCAGCTAGTGTATTAATTTTTCCAGCAATGTGTATAATTTTTATATTGTAGGGTTGCAACCTAATACTCCAATGCATGAGTCTGGTATTTTTGTTCTTCATACTCTGGAGATACACCAGAGGGTTGTGGTCGCTGTAGATGGAGACCACCTGAGAGGACTGGCCCACGTAGACATCAAAATGCTCTAATGCCAGAAGTAGAGCCAGGCCCTCCTTCTCTATAGTAGAGTAGGCCCTCTGGTGTGGTTGATATTTGGCAGAGAAGTATGCCACAAGCTGCAACCCATCATCCCCAGATTGCAAAAGCACTGCCCCCACCCCAGACTCACAAGCGTCAATCTGCAAGGAAAATGGTTTTGAAAAGTCTGGAGACAACAGAATGGGTGCAGTACAAAGTAATCTCTTTGCTTTCGTAAAGGCATCTTGACATTCTGGGGTCCAAATAAAGGGAACTTTGTGACTGGTAAGTGAGGTTAGAGGTGCAACAATATCTGCAAAATTTTTACAGAATCTTCTATAAAACCCTACCATCCCTAGAAAACGTTGAAGGGATTTCCTGTCAGGGGGAACTGGATAATTTTTAATGGCCAGAATTTTTGCAAATTTAGGGGCCACTTTGCCACTACCTACTGCATGGCGCAGAAAATTAATAGTAGATTGGCCAAAGGATGACTTTGATAAATTAACAGTTAAATGAAAACTCTGGAAGGTCTCAAAGAGAGCCTTAAGCCTAAACACATGTTGGTCCCAAGTGTCCGACACAACAACTATGTCATCTAGGTAAGCTGCCGTGCCTTCAAGTCCTTTAATAGCCTGATGGATAAGTCCTCTTTAAGGGGGGCTCCTTGTCGTGGTAAAGAGGCTATCGGTCTGAGGAATTGGACCTCTTGGTCTTCTTCCTCAGACCGAACCTAATTACCCCCCAATCCCCCCTCCCTTTTTCCCATCTTCCCCATCCTCCCTTTTCCCTTTCCTCCTCCTCCTCCCCATCCCTTCCTTATTTCCTTCCCAGTTTTACCCTGGGAGCTTCTCTCCTCAGGCATTCTAGTTCCTAGGTAGGGGGAAGGGTATCGTGGTCCATCCCATTCCGTTGAGGTCCTTGGCGGTGGTGTAGTTTGCCGTGGAATCTGGATCGCCTGGGATGTCCCGATCCCTCTCCGGTCACCCGGGGCATGGCCTTGGGTATCTTTCGGGCGACGGGTGTATCTCTGGAGGCCACCTTTCGGATTCCGGGGGTGGTGGCCGAAGGCGGTATGCTTTGTGGCGGATATCCGGCCGCCCTCTCTTTTGTCCGCCGAGATGGCTCGATGGATGTGAGGTTGCTATCCCGGATTGCTGGTTTACTGGCATGAAGGGTAGGGTATGGCACGGGTTCCATGCTGCATCTGCACCACTTGCGGTGTTGAGGTCCTCTTGGGCACGGAGGGGGATTTACGCTTACTTTCATTCCTCCTAGGAGCTATTCCTCCACGTTCCCCCTTTTTTTATTCTTTTTATTTTTATTTTATTTTCTTCTTTCTTTTTTTTCTTAAAAATAAAAAGAAAGAAGTAACCTAACCATGGCTGACCCAATCCATGAACCCACTACCCCCGGGCCCCTTCCTGATACCGCACCCAGTACTGACCCTGCCTCGTTAACGGATGACTCTTTGGACACCTCTCATGCCCCTGTACCTCTTGCTGGTGCTGGTTCGTCACCTGCTTCAGGTACCAGGGTCCCGACTGGCCCTTTCGATACGTCTGACCTTCGCTCTTCTCTGACCTTGATTCCGGCTTCTCCCTCGACGGTGCGGCAATTTTCGAATCGCTCGCCCGTCTCCCATCGGACCACCCCCGGTCCCACACAAAAACGACCAAGACCCACACATGACGATTCGACACTCCCTTCTCGTTCATCGCAGAAACGACCAGCTCGTCACGCACTCCCCTTAAACTCTCTGTTTCAAACTACTCAATGGACGAAGTTTTTTACTCTGCGACCGACTTCTCCTAATACCTATCTTTCAGACCATAGTATTGGTAAAGCTCTGCTACGCCATGTTGGTAAAGACATCTCATTTCACGCTCTCAAGAGCGGCACTCGCATCATCACGGTCCAGAATGCTGGCCAAGCTCGCGATCTTTCTCTTCTTACAACCATAGATTCTGCTCCTGTTACTATTGACAAGCACCATTCCCTCAATTCTTGTTGTGGTTCTGTCATTTTGCCCCACACCATTGTCCAACGGAATTTCCAGACATGTGGTGATGACATTTTCGAGCAGCTTGAGCTCCAAGAACTCCCTATCCTTAAAGTTGACACTTTTGTCCTCCCAGCCAATAAGCGAAGACGTTATCCTTGCAATATAGCTCGTTTAACGTTTGACTGCCGAGAACTGCCACCTTCGGTCTACATTGCAGGTCAACGTTTACAAGTTCGAAAGGTGACCCCTACACCGCAGCAGTGTAGAAACTGCTGGCGTTTTGGTCATCCAGCAAAATATTGCAGGTCCATGGCCGAATGCCCAGTCTGTGGTGCTGACGACCATGCCAGTTCTTCTTGTACTCTACCTCCCTCTTGCCTTAACTGTCATGAGGCACATCCTTCATATTCTTGCCGTTGTCAGGTTTACCTGAATGAGCGGAAATCCTTTGTCTCAAAGGGGCGGAAGGCTTCTCCTATGCTATGGCTGCTCTCATCTTCGCCTTAAAGGGAAACTTCCCGTATTTCTTATTCTCGCATTGCTAAACGTCGCCCCCTTCTGGGGTCCCAACTTCCACGGCTTCCTCTGTGGTCGCCCATCCTCCGTCACCCCTGTCTCAAATCCTTTTGATGTTCTTGGCTCCGAGGTCCCTACCTCGGTTCCCATACTATCCACACTCCTTCCTCTATTCACTCGCACAGTTCTGAGTCTACACGTCCTCGTCCTACACCTAAACCTCAGCGCCCCCTCTTATAAGCCCGGCAAAAATCCCTATTGCCAGGTTCTTCGCCTCCGACTAGTTCTGTAACGTGTGTGGAGGTTCATCCTCCTCCTCATACACTACCTTCATCCCCTGTCCTCGCAAGTCCCTACGACAATTCCCTTTCTACCTCCTCGTCCTCTACTTTAGTACAGTCTATAGACCCCCCGATAGTTTCTTCCATTTCTAATGTAGTCTCCCATTCTGCATCTTTGACTTCTGAAACACTGGAAGCTATTGCAGAATATATTTCAGAGACTGGGCCAATGATGGACACTACTCCATCTGAGGTTCCTAATCTCTCTTCTTCGTCTCAACCCCCTTTCCTTCACAAGCGTCCTCCTCCTCTCTGATTACAGGTCTTCCGCTGCCTCCACACGTGGACTTTTCTAACCCTAGTCCATAGCTTCTTCTCACTACCACTTCTATCTTTTTCTCCATAAATCATGGCTTATTTGCAGTGGAATATCCGAGGCCTCAGGGGTAACAGGGGGGAGCTTCAGGTGTTGCTCTCCCAGTTTTCCCTATTGGGGTCTGTTTGCAAGAACCCAAACTACAATCCACTGTTATCAGGCCCTTTTCAGGCTATAATTTGTTATATTCATCGGATCCTTTTTCCCGATGGAACCTTTAACGAAAGTGCTCTCCTTATACGCACTGGTGTTCCATACCGTCAGCTCTATGTCCCTTCTTCCTTACATTACACAGCAGCCCGTATCCACTTGAATAAGTGGTATACACTCTGTTCTTTATATCTCTCCTTCGGGCATTGTCTATCCCAGATGTTGATTTTCTGGTTTCTTCCTTACCGCCACCCCTTCTATTACTTGGCGATTTTAACGCGCACCACTTTCTCTGGGGAGGGTCGCACTGTGACTCTCGTGGCATTCAGTTGGAGGCATTTCTTGCTTCTCTTCCCTCCATGTTTTAAATACGGTACTCCTACCCATTTTGATCCCCGAACTCATTCTTTCTCCTGATCGATCTTTCCATCTGCTCTTCATCATGTCCTTGACTTCACCTGGTCTGTCCTCCCGGACTTACATGACAGCGATCATTTCCCAATTATCCTAAATCCTCTGTTTTCTCCACCTCCTCATAGCCCACGCTGGCAATTTGACCGGGCGAAATGGGACCTTACGCACATCTTACTGCCTTTCATGAGGTTCCTACCTCGTCCTCCATTGATGAGGTTTTACATCTCTTTTGTCCTCCCCTCTTCACAGCGGCTTACATTCTATTCCCAAACCTCGGCAAGCATCCTCAGAAGTGCGTGCCTTGGTGGTCTCCTACTTTGCTCGGGCAGTGCGTTTGAAACGCCCCTGCATGGGGCAGGTATCGGTATAACAGAACCACAGAGAGATCCTTGATTTCAAGCAGAAGAGAGCTATTGCTCGCCGTGCATACGTGTGCTAAACGCACTTGCTGGCGAGATTACGTTTCTACTGTCACTTGGCTTCCTCGATGAGTGCAGTCTGGAAGAAAGTGCGAAAGTGGTAAATTCTCCCCGACCCGGCTCCTGTTCTTCAGGTTGCTGGTGTCGATATAGCACACCCTCTTGCTGTTGCCACTGAAATTGGTAATCATTTCGTCGCATTTCTCAGGGTCTCATCCCATGCCCCTCGTTCCTTTCTTCTAATCTCCAGCGAGTTAAAGCCCAGATTTTTCTTCTTTTAGAGAAAAAACCTTTAAATTCCTTTTTTCCCCTTTAAGAACTGGGGCAACACTTCCGTTCCGTCATCGGCAGCTGGGCCGCGGATACATATTCTAGCTGAGCATTTACATCAGTCTGCCTTTCTGTCCCTTCACTCTTTATTTTATATGGTCGAAGGGTTCTTCCCCGCTGGGTTTTTTTGGAAAAGGGCCGGGCGGTTCCTCCACTACCCCCATCGCTCTTCCCGGAATTTGGGTGATGGGAAAGCTGTTTAGACGTTTGATTGGATTTAGA
>WNWK01009305.1:43230-77702 GCA_009830355.1 Cherax destructor
TTGTCGAAAAAAAAGGAAAAAAATAGTTTTTATTTTTTAGAATAAAAATTTTAAAAATTGATCTGGAGATTAAAAATTTTTATCATTTTTTTTAAATAATTTAGAGCCCCCCCAAAATTATTATTTTTTTTTTTTTTTCCTAAAAAAATTTTAAAAAAATAATAATATTAATAATAATAATTTTTTTTTTTTCCACAATTTTTTTTGGGAAATAAAATAATAATAATTAATAATAATTGCTGTGGAGTGCTCAAAATGTCCTCCAAATACTAAAAATTTAAAAGTCCCAATAATTATTATAAATTATTATTATTCAAAACAATAAATGCTTTTTTTTTTTTCCCGACAAATTTTGGCATGTTCCCTTTTTAAAATCTTTAAAAAGGGGGCTCTCCCCCCTCATAAATATGGCATTTTGTCATTTCACATTTTTTACAGTTCTAGGGTTTTATCATTTTTGATACAATTTGGGAAAAATGTAAAATTTAACCTTTTTTTTTACATTCATTACATACTGCTTCCTTAACCTATTGAACCATGAGCAATCAAAAACGCATGAAAACATAGTAAAATATTGTACTATATGTTCATACTTTTTATCTGTAGTTTAATAACAAATAATAATGAAGAAAAAACTGGGTGAGTGAGTGGTGTGGGGGGGGGTGCCGGGTGGGGGGGAAGGTGTAGGACTTTTGGGTGGGGGAAATTAAATTGATTTGGGGGGGGAATTTACGGCTGGGTTTGGGGGGGGGTTAATTTTAAAAACCGCGAAAGTGAAAGGAAAATTGGGGGGGTCTTTTTTAAAATTATTTCTTATGGGAAATTTGTTCGACTTTGGCCGCCAGTTTGGCCTGCCCTGCGATTGCCCCAAACTGGGGGTTCCTGTATTTATTTTGGTTTAGTAGATGTAGTTTTTAGTCTGCCTAGGCTCATAACTCAGTGGACCCGGTTAACGAAAGGTTTTTCGAAAAATGGTTCCGTTTTTTTGGTTTTGGAAAACAAAAAAAACCCTGTTAGCAAAATTTAGACGTGTCCGCCTGCTCGCCTGGTGCGCTGCACAAGACGCCAGTGAAGAGTTGTTTACCATTGAGGAACATTACCCAGCGTTCTTTCAAACTTTCCCACATTTGGGGTTTTTTTTGGGGTTTATGATTGTCAGGAAATAAGTCACCATGGGTCCAAAAATTTCCCAGTGGCCCCCCCGGAAAAGGGAGAACCCCCTTGAACTGAAGAAAGAGATAATAAAAAAATTTAAGTGGCGTCGTCTGGTGATTTTCCAGGATGTACAAAAAAAGTGCATCTACTATCGGCACTATCTGGAAATGAGATCAAGGAAGCTAATGTTGCAAAAGGGGTTAATTTGTTAACGAAACAAAGATGAAAACAGTGGATGAGGTTGAGAATTACTGATGGTGTGGATCAATGAAAAAAGATAACGGGTGATAGTATTTCCATGGCGATAATTTGTGAAAAGGCAAGGAAGTTGCCGCAGATCTTGTCAAGACAATGCCTGCAACCAGTGGTGGGCGAGTGATTTTAAAGCCAGAAAAGGCTTTTTTGAGAGGTTTAAAAACATATGGCATACCGTGTTGTAAGGCATGGTGAGGCAATCTCAAGACAAACGTGCATGAAAAATTTTTAGGAATTCCAGGGTTCATAGACACGAAAAATTCGAACCCCAACAAGTGTTTAATTGTGATGAAACAGGCCTGTTTTGGAAGAAAATGCCCAACAGGACCTTCATTACTCAGAGGAAAAGGCACAGCCAGGACACAAGCCTATGAAAGACAGGCTAACTCTTATGATGTGTGCCAATGCCAGTGGTGATTTTAAAGTGAAGCCTTACTGGTGTATCACCAGAAAATCCCAGAGCCTTCAAGAAACACAGTGTTGACAGAATAATTTGTGTGTGCATTGGAAAGCTAAACCAAGGCATGGGTCACTACGGAGATTTTCAAGGAATGGGTGACTGGAGTGTTTGGCCCCAGTGTAAGAAATACTCCCGGAAAAGAAATTGGGACTCAAGTGCCTCCTGGTACTGGCCAATGCTCCTGCTCATCCTCACAACTTGGAAGAGTTGTTGCCTGATGAGTTCAGTTTCATCAGAGTGAAGTTCTTGCCTCCTCCCATCCTCTCATCCAGCCCATGGACCAGCAGGTCATTGCAAACTTCAAGAAACTGTACACCAAAGCAGTTTCAAAAGTGCTTTAACCCTTAAACTGTCCACACGTAGATATCGTTCACTAAAGTGACCGCGTATATCTCGTTTTTTTATTCGTTCAAATTTATAATAGGCCGGAGTCCCAGACATGGAAATGGGTCTGGCCCTCAGTTCGCATAGAAAAAATCGGGGACACCAGGGTACCCATGGTAGCCCCCCCTGGTTAGCTCCATCTTGGGTAACATTGGCACACCCCGTGATTCACTCCGCCGTCGTTTCCTCTCTATTCTCGGAAAGTGATAGAGAACGTGAGCTTAGTGGATTTGACAGTGATATGCCACTAATAATCAAGGAATTAGTGAAACTATTGATGACAACCCAGATGACCCTCAGCCCATCACCTCTGGGGTGGCCAGTGTGGCCAGTGGACAGTGTGGCCATACCAGACCCTCACCCACACACTGGTGGGCCAGTGTGGCCACAGACCTCACCCAGCACCTCTGGGGTTTCTAGTGTTACTACCAAAGGGAGCTCCAAGAAAATTAGCATTTTCCATGTGTTATGATAGTGGCGATAGTGAAGGTGATAAAGTGACGATGATAAATCATTTTATGCCCATAGCGATTGCGAGTGACAGTGATTATCATTTTCCCCAGTGAAACGTCTTATGGGCATCATTACCTTTCGTTCAGGCAGTGTGCCATATGCAGTCAGAGGCAAGGGGTGGCGTTCACGATCCAAAACCCCCGCCACTGATAGTGAAATGATAAAAGGAGAGTATGCTGGGATGGAGGAAGAGGGGTGGGTGGCATGGTGCCTGGACTCGTGGCGCGGTGTGTGGACAGACAAAGGACCACGAGGCACCCTCTCAATCATGTCTGGCCCCACTCCCGTCCTCCTGCTCCCCACGTCCCAGCCACAGGTCCACCCTGCGCCATCTGATCGTGAATGAAAGTGGGGCTGAACATCACCATTCATGCCACATCCTTTCAATTTTGATGGCAGTGGAAGTGGCATCATGCCACACTGTCCCATCACAAATGAGTCTACAGGTAACTTTTTCAACTATACTTTGTGACCAATAATGAACCTGATTGTTACCAGACCAACCTGTACTACCAGTATACAATGGACCATGCAGATTTTTCAGAATCGTCACGGTTTGGCAGGTGGAAAGATACAACTGTGGCTGAAATGTATTTATTCCTTTACTGTTGTTATCCACACCATATAAAAAAATTAGCAAACTACTGGTCCAAACTACTTCATTGCCTTTTCCCGTCTTCCGAGACCTTTAAAGATTCCTTCTTTGCTGAAATGTTGCACTTCTCAGATGGAATACAAAACCGAAATGACCTCCTCTCAAACCGGGAATTGTTTATGTTCTCAAGTGGTGAGGATATGGAAGAAATTGGTGGAGGAGCACAGGATAGAGCTAACAACTGAAGAGCTGCAAGAACTTCATCTGGAACAGCAACAGACCACAGCTGAGGTTATTGCTTCACAGGAGGAGGGAGAGAGAGAGCAGGAGGTGCCTTCAGTGCTTAAGGAGATGTGTACAAAATGGAATGAGTTGCAGACATTTATTGAAAGACACCACCCTGAGCAAGCTGAAATGAGCCTTCTGTGTAACCACTTCAGTGACAGAGCTATGTTGCACTTCAGGAAAGTATAAAAGAGTCGCCAGAAACAGAGGACTGTGGACAGTTACTTCACCAGGCAGGGGTCTAGTGACTCTCAAGCTGGTCCTAGTGGCATTAAAAGACCAAGAAGGGAAGTAACCGCAGAGAGGGACTTGTTACCTGAAGTCCTTTTGGAGGGGGATTCCCCTTCCAACCACTAACACCCTGCCCCTGTCATCATCCCTATCTTCCAGATGGCTGCAAGTCTCTTCAATAAAGGTAAGTAAATGTCATTTATATTATATTTATTGTCAATATTTTTTTGTGGAACGGATTAATTGTAATTACATTATTTCTTATGGGAAATAAGGGTTCAGATTATGAAAGATTCAGATTAAGTAATAGCTCCTGGAACGGATTAATTTCGTTAACCGAGAGTCCACTGTACACCTACCTACATAGCTATACGATATTTAATGTGGCCCAGAGCCATATTATTACCATCGACATACCTTGTTCACCGAGTTTAATCGTTTCTAACAACTACTTTTAAATGCCATCATAAATGAAGGGAGAAGTAATGAGAAGAATTCATGTCAAGAATTGTAAACAAAACGGATAGGAGAGAGGGAGATTATTTCCCAGTAAAAGTAGGCCTTACACAAGAATGTGTGATGTCACCATGGTTGTTCAATATAGTTATAGATAGGGTTCTAAGAGAAGTGAATGCTCGGGTGTTAACAAGAGGTGTGGGGTTAAAAGAAGTGAATATAGGAAAGAGTAAGGTGATGAGGATAAAAAAAATAGGTGACAAAAGATTGGATATCAGATTGGAGGGAGAGAGTATGGAGGAGGCTAATGTATTCAGATATTTAGGAGTGGATGTGTCAGCAGATGGGTCTATGAAAGATGAGGTGAATCATAGAATTGATGAGGGAAAAAAGGTGAGTGGTGCACTTAGGAGTCTGTGGAGACAAAGAACTTTGTCCATGGAAGCAAAGAGGGGAATGTATGAGAGTACAGTTATACCAACGCTCTTATATGGGCGTGAAACATGGGTGGTGAATGTTGCAACAGGGAGAAGGCTGGAGGCAGTGGAGATGTCATGTCTGAGAGCAATGTGTGGTGTGAATATAATGTGAATACAAAAACTATTATCCAGAGGGCTGAGGAGGGATTGTTGAGGTGGTGTGGACATGTAGAGAGGAGGGAAGGAATAGAATGACTTCAAGAGTGTATAAATCTGTAGTGAAGGGAAGGCAGGGTAGTGATTACCTAGGAAAGGTTGGAGGAAGGGGGGTAAAGGAGGTTTTGAGTGCGAGGGGCTTGGACTTCCAGCAAGCATGCGTGAACGTGTTAGATAGGAGCAAATGGAGACAAATGGTTTTTAGGACTTGACGTGCTGTTAGAGTGTGAGCAAGGTAACATTTATGAAGGGATTCAGGGAAACCAACAGGCTGGACTCGAGTCCTGGAGATGGGAAGTACAGTGTCTGCACTCTGAAGGAGGGGTGTTAATGTTGCAGTTTTATAACTGTAGTGTAAGCATGCCTCTGGCAAGACAGTGATGGAGTGAATAATGAAAGTTTTTCTTTTTTGGGCCACCCTGCCTTGGTGGGAGATGGCCGATGTGTTAATAAATAATGCCTTCAGTCTCAACAAGAGACTAGATTATTACATAAGCAGGACCAAAGCCTGCTGAACTGGAGACAAGGAGTCTTCTACAAAATTAAGGCCAACTGTTCTACAGACATTGTCTACTTACCCACTCCAAGGTTCGTGTGTATCTATCAATAAAAAGCTAACATAGGCCAATTACATAATAGTTCATCCCCAAAGCATCATAAGGTTACTGTTATCCAAGGTCTACCCAACCTGACCAGTCTTCATCTGGCAAAACCAAGGCAGCTTGCTGAGATGACCCAGCCAAGGCTCTGTGAAGGAAAGAAGCATATGAAAATCATAAAAATAGATATACGTACACTATTATAAAAATTAAATAAATAAAAATAAACTGAACCTGCCAAATAGGCCAAACTCTTAACCCTTTCAGGGTTGTAGCCCCTGCTTTCAAACTTGCTCTCAGGGTTGCAAAATTAAAAAAAATAAAAATATTCTTGTGAAATGAAAAAAAACAATCTTTTTCCGAGGGTAATGAAACCAAACGTACAAAATTTGATGAAAAACTTACAGAATTATGCTCTCACAAAATTAATGATCTCAGCGATATTTATGCATTGACAATTTCACCCACTTAATAATAATAATAATAATAATCTTTATTTCTACAAGTACATGTACAAGGTATACAGGCCTAGCTGACATTAATGACATACTACTGCATAGAAAGCTGCTTGTTATTCGGAGCATTTCGGGAAAATTAGGTTAGTTTTGTCCCAGGATGCCACCCACACCAGTCGAGTAACTCCCAGGTACCCATTTTACTGATGGGTGAACATAGACAACCGGTGTAAAGAAACACACCCAATGTTTCTACCCTCGCCAGGAAATGAACCCGAACCCTCGCTGTGTGAAGCAAGAGCTTTAGCCACCAGGCCACGGGGTATTTTTCTCCCTATTTTTGGCCATTTCCATTGCTCCAGTCGACCAAACTCCTAGTTATTTCACTAGTATTCCTTCTATTCTGTCGATTGGGTACAAGAAACCGCCCATTTACCTATTTCAACTACCCAATAGCGTGATCAGAAATCGGTAATTTGGCCAATTTCACACTAAATTAAAAAATTGCCAATTTAAAAATAGGGTCCAGAATAAACAAAGTAAACATTCCTGGCACTAAAAAAAACATTTCCCCTGGTCCTTAATCACATCTCCAGGTTCCTTTTATGTTATGATTATGCTAGCTTTCAATTTTGAATTTTTATTTACACAAAAAATAATTTGTTATGCAGGCATTTGCATTGTAATAATTATATGTCAGTGCATTCCTAATGTGTATTAGACTGGCAAGCTGGACATGTGTTGGACAAGTGTAATATAACGTCTAAGTAAAGTCATTCAAGTCTGTCAGTAACCTAAACTAGCATTTTTTTTTTTTTAGGTAAATTCTGCAATATAGTATATGTCAGTTTAAATTTATTAAAAATTGCTTCAAATCAATAATTTATTTTTTGCTGATTTATGGCAAAAAAAATTTCATTCTGCTAATTTGGCAAAGAACAACCTTGCTGAATAGGCCAAACTTGGCGATTATGCTTAATCGTCACGATTAATGTACATAAATGTTCAGATATTTGGGAGTGGATCTGTCAGCAGATAGGTATATGAAAGACTCACTCTGTAATATTGGCAAAAATCAAACATTTCTGCTACTCTGAGCTCAATTTCAAGCTACTTTCAGTCCTGAAACCAATGAAAATCTTTATTTTTGTAATACAGTAGACCGTTATATTACATGGTAGTTACGTTTCTAAAAATGCTATGTTAGATAAACTGAAGAACTTATGGGAAAAATAAGGTTACATTAGTAAAAGTCCCAAAAGAGCCAAACAATTTTTTTAGGCCTCCAGATCTTACAAAATGAAAGTGAATATGTAATTGTTCATTATTGTGATGTATTATGTTGTTTTTACTGCTTAAGACTACAAATGCATCAGAAATAATAATTCTTCTTACCTTAAATTGTGGGTGCTGGTGTTTGTCGATGATTGTGAAGAGAGTGGAGAGTTATGTTGTGGCCCTACTGGGTTGAGGTGGCTGGTAGAGGTTCTGGTACTGAGGTCGATGGTTGTACTGGAATGTGCATAAATTCTGTAATGGATTTCTGGACTATTTTACCCTGCAGTACATTATACAGCTGACATATACACCGTTTCAGAGCACTGCTTCTAGATTTGTCAGGGTCCTCTTCAGTGAAAAAGTCTAAGTAAAGTCATTCAAGTCTGTCAGTAACCTAAACTAGCATTTTTTTTTTTTTTAGGTAAATTCTGCAATATAGTATATGTCAGTTTAAATTTATTAAAAATTGCTTCAAATCAATAATTGATTTTTGCTGATTTATGGCAATAAAAAAAAATTCATTCTGCTAATTTGGCAAAGAACAACCTTGCTGAATAGGCCAAACTTGGCGATTATGCTTAATCGTCACGATTAATGTACATAAATGTTCAGATATTTGGGAGTGGATCTGTCAGCAGATAGGTATATGAAAGACAAGGTGAACCATAGAACTGAAGAAAAAGAGGTGGATGGTATACTGAGGCACCTGTAGAGACAAATAACATTATACAAGGAGGTAAAGAGGGGAATGTATGAGAGCATAGTGGTACCAACTCATATAATGGGTGTGATATTTAGAGAGGCTGAAGCAAAATAGGATGACTTGGAGGGTGTATAAATCTAGTGGAGGGAAAGAATGGAGGGAGGGGGTAAAGGTTTTCTCTGAAGGACTTGGACATCAGCAGGTTCATGTGTGAGCGTATAAAATAGGAGTAGAGGCAAATGTTTTTTGGAACCTGGCGAGATGTTGGAATGTGAGCAATTTAACATTTTGTGAAGGGATTCAGGAAAACTAGCATGCCTCTGGCAAGACAGTGATGGAGTGAGAGTGATGACAAGTGTTTCTTCTCTTATGGGTCACCTTGCCTTGGCTGATGCAGTACAATATACAATACAGCATCTCCTCACTTAATAATGGAGTTCCGTTCCTAAGACCATGTCGGTAAATGAATTTGTCGCTAAGTGAGGAGCATACTATAATGGTAGCGGGTTTGTGTCAACCATTTTTTATATTGTTTTAATGTCACCTTTGCACCAATTATAACATTTCTGGTATACAGTCTCTCCTCACTTAGCAACATACTACAGTGAGCCCCCGGTTCTCGTCGGCAATCCGTCACAGAGGGCCCGTCGACCACCGGTTTGGTCGAACTCCGATTCTATTTTCCCCATAAGAAATAATGGAAATAAAATTAATCCGTTCCAGACATCCAAAAGTATTAAAATAAAATATTTTTTAGAACTTTTTGACATTAAATTAAACACAATTTTTAAAAAAAAATAAAAAAAAATAGTACAATAACATGTCACTTACATTTATTGAAGAGTTGTTGATGTGTGAGGACGGGAGGAGGGGAGAAGGTGGAGTAGTATGCTAGTGTTTGGAAGGGGAATCCTCCATTAACACTGCAGGTACCAAGTTCTTTCTGGGGTTACTTCCTTTTTTTTTTAATGCCACTAGGACCAGGTTGAGAGTCACAGGCCCCCTCTCTAACCAAAAATCTGTCCAGGGAGCTCTGTGTCTGGCGGTTCTTTAAAATGTCCTTAAAATGTAACAAGGCATTGTCATTAAACATGTCGCATACACGGCGTGCAACATCTTGGTTAGGGTGATAATCATCCATAAAGCCTTGCACATCAGCCCATTTGTCACAGATCTCCCTAATCCTTGAAGAAGGCACCTTCTTCCATCTCGGTTCCACCTCCTCCTCCTCTGGACCATTTTCCTGACCTGTGGTCTCTTGTTGCAGTTGCTGTTGCTGTTGAAGCTCTTGCAGATCTTCAGTGGTTAACTCTTCATTGTGCTCCTCCACCAACTGTTCCACATCCTGGGTACAAACATCCAACCCCCATGGACTTGCCCACTCCACAATTTCTTGCACAACAGGCTCAGGCTCAGGGTTCTGAGGCTCAGCCTCAAAACCTTCAAAATCTAGGACACAGTCTGGCCACAATTTTCTCCAGGCAGAGTTCAAAGTCCTGGTAGTCACTCCTCCCAAGCCTTACCTATAAGCTTTACACAATGCAGGATATGGAAATGCTCTTTCCAAAACTCTTTAGGGTCATATCCATGTCTGGGGTTACATCAAAGCACTTTTGAAACATTGCTTTGGTGTAGAGTTTTTAAAGTTGCAAATGACCTGCTGGTCCATGGGCTGGAGGAGGGAGTGGTATTAGGGGCAAGAACTTTACTTGATGAACTCACAGCCCTGCACAATTTGCTCTGCCAAGTCGGGAGGATGACCAGGAGCATTGTCCATTATCAGGAGACACTTAAGTGGTAAATTATTTTCCCAAGATATTTCTTCACACTGGGGCCAAACACGTTTGAACCAATCAAGGAAAATTTCCTAGTGACCCATGCCTTTTGTTAGACTTCCACATCACACACAAATTAGACTTTTTGATACCACATCTGCCAAACACTCGGGATTTTCAGAATGATACACCAGTAAAGGCTTCACTTTGCAATCACCACTGGCATTAGCACACATCATGAGAGTGAGCCTGTCTTTCATAGGCTTATGTCCTGGCTGTGCCTTTTCCTCCTTTGTAATGTAGGTCCTGTTTGGCATTTTCTTCCAAAACAGGCCTGTTTCACACAATTGAACACTTGTTGGGGTTGGAATTGTTCAGCCTCTATGTACCCCTGGAATTCTTGAACATATTTTTCAGCAGCACTTTTGTCAGAACTGGCAGCCTCACCATACCTCACAACACTATGTATGCCACTTCCTTCTTAAATCTGTCAAACCAGCCTTTGCTGTCTTTAAATTCGTTCACTTCAGCACTCGTTGCAGGCATTTTCTTGACAAGATCACCATGCAACTGCCTTGCTTTTCACATATTATTGCCAGCGTAACACTATCTCCTGCTAACTGTTTCTCGTTGATCCACACCAACAACAAAGTTTCCACTTGTTCCAGCACTTGAGATCTCTGTTTTGTGACCATACTTGCACCTTTCGCAACAACAGCATCCTTGATTTCCTTCTCTTGGCCAAAATGGAAGAGATGGTGGAATGGGATTTGCCATAGAGCCAGCTCAGTGACACGCACTCCACTTTCATATTTTGCTATCATCTCCTTCTTCAATTCTACTGTATTTCTGACATTCTTTACCACAGGCTTGGCACTAGGAGCTTTCTTGGGGCCCATGGTGGCTTATTTAGCAGTTGCAAGCACTAAAAACACTGGAATAATGACAATATACGTATATGGTATGAATGCGTGGGTGGTGCGTGGGTAGTGTTCACTCGCTTGTAAACAATAACACACCGAGTGCCTGGGCGCCCAGCTGGGCCACGGCCACATGCGTACGCGTTCGGGACGGATAGCCAACTCGTCGAGCTCCGAGTGGCCGCCTAATACCGAGTCAAAAATATTGTAAAAAAAAACGTTGAATACCGATTTGGCCGAGCACCGACGCCGTCGAACACCGGGGGTTCACTGTACTCGTTTACCGACGCCTCTGACTTACGACAGGCTCTCTGACCAGTATTTATACCTAAATAATATACATTAGACTCTGATTTCCTCAACTCTGTTTATTACAATATACAGTACACTGCTGTATAAACATTTAAGAACATATGAACATAAGAAAGGAAGAACACTGCAGCAGGCCTGTTGGCCCATACTAGGCAGGTCTTTCACAATCCATCCCACTAAGAGAATACAGTGGAACCTCTACTAATGAGCACATCCATGTGTGAGTTTTTCCAGATACGAGCAGTCAATCGGTCGATTTTTTGCTTCCATGGGCGAGCAAAATTTCCAGATGCGAGTGGGCCTCAAGGGAGGTTCCTTGACGCTGGTGAGGGGCTCTTGCCCATGATCTAGGGAATTGGATCTCATTTGTTTGTTGGACTATCTTATTGAAACTTGGGCAATGTATGATGGAAAGATGTTTCTTAATGTACACCAAAATTGGACCCTGAGAACGAGTTTCAGAGAGACCCCTTGGACCCCCAAAGGGTTAAAGCCCAGTGCACTTTTCTCTTGCTGACTGATATAAGTTCTTGTTGGCATTTTCTTTCAAAAGCACTTGTCTCATCTGCATTTAACACTTAATGTGGCTCATAGCCACCCTTGGAAATAATATCCTGTAATACAGCAGGGGAAATTACTTGTTGCTGTATGATCAGCTGAAGCACTTTCACCAGAAAATATTATGTAACCTATTATGTGACTTAAACTTGTGGACCCAGCCAATGCTAAATAAACACTGTTGTCCAGACTTTCCTTCCTCATCACACACTTCTATAGAACTGTAAGGCTTTTTCCCTATTTAAGATAAAATTAAGTGGTGCATCTTTGTTTTTTGTTCAATCCACTCAATAATTTTTCTGTTTTATTTACCTGTTGTGATCTGTGTATCATTCTTTTCAGAAGGTGACAACCTGGATTATTTATTGAGAGACCCGTATATTTGCCTCATTTTTTTTTAACTGTATGAACCCACACTTCATTAACCCTTTCAGGATCGGTCACGTACATGTACATCTTAACAGCCAGGGTCGGTCACGTACTTATACGTGTAAATTCTAGCGCCTTCAAATCTGGTGGAAGAAAGCTGGTAGGCCTACATATGAAAGAATGGGCCTGTGTGGTCAATGTACCCAGTATAAAAAAAATCCTGAAGCACGCAGTGCATAATGAGAACAAAAAAAACTCAGACTGTGTTTAAAACAGCGACTTTGCAGTGTATTTTCATATGGTATTTATGGTTGTATTCTCGTTTTCTTGGTCTCATTTGATAGAATGGAAGATATACAGTAGACCGTCATTTAGCACGGTAGTTACGTTCCTGAAAACGTCGTGTTAGATAATTTAAAGAACTTAAAGGAAAAATAGGGTTACGTTCCTAGGCGTCCCCAAAAAGACAAACAAGTTTTTTTTAGACCAACAGATCTTGCAAAAATTGAAGGTGAATATGTAATTGTAGTTCATTGTCATGATATATTACTGCTTAAGACTACAAATGCAATAGAAATAATAGTATTTCTTACCTTAAATTGTGGGTAATGGTGTTTGTGGATGATTGCTAAGAGTGGATATGCATGGTGTGGTCCTACTGGGCTGAGGTGGATGGTTGTTGGTTGTCGGCAGACGTGGATGGTAGAGGTTCTGGTACTAAAGTCGATGGTTGTATTGAAGTGTGCATAAATGCTGTAATAGATCTCTGGGCTCCTTTACCCTGCAGTACATTATACAGCTGACGGTAAGGTATCATCAGCTGGTCTAGACAGAGTTTCAAAGCACTGCTTCTAGATTTATTGTATAATTATACTATTACTATCAATAAATAATATCTACCTATCATATTTATTCCAGGATGATATTAGGTATAACATAAATAATGTAGAAGCATGATAAAGATGCATAAATTAATAAAAACTGACATACAGTATAGGTATTGAAGGGTGGGCGAGGCTATGAGAGAGAGAGAGAGAGAGAGAGAGAGAGAGAGAAGGTGGAGCAGTGTCTCAGTTGCTCATGGACCACCATGGCGTAAGGACATGTTAGTTCATGGCACTATAAAGTATTGTAAAATAATACTATTACTATCAATAAAGGTTATCTATGTATCATATTTATTCCGGAATAATATTACTAAAGCATGATAAAGATGCACAAATTAATAAAAACTGATATTATATACGTAGAGGTATTGAAGGGTAGGTGGGGCTATGAAGGAGATGGGCTAGCAGTCTCTCTCAGCTCAGTTACTCACGTACCACCATGGCGTGTGGAGGTGTGAGCTCACCGCACTAAAATATTGTATAATAATACTTATTATTACAGTGGACCCCCGAGTTTCGGTCATAATTCATTCCAGAAGGCTGTTCAAGTGCCATTACCGAACGAATTTGTTACCTTAAGGAAAAATGTAAAGTAGGTTAGTCCATTTCAGACCCCCAAAAATACACATACAAAAGCACTTACAATATTAAACTTACATAATTGTTCGATTTTTGAGGTGACCGAAACTCGGGGGTCCACTGTACTATCAATAAGTTATCTACCTATCATATTTATTCCAGAATAATATTAGGTATAACATAAATAACGTAGCAGCATGATAAAGACGCCCAAATTAATAAAAATATGACATAGCTAATGAAGGTTGGAGGGTGGGCCCAGCGTCAGCCTGTAAACAAAGCGAGCCTGCCCCACACACCAGCCAGGATACTTCCCCACACACCAGCCAGGATACTTCCCCACACACCAGCCAGGATACTTCCCCACACACCAGCCAGGATACTTCCCCACACACCAGCCAGGATACTTCCCCACACACCAGCCAGGATACTTCCCCACACACCAGCCAGGGTACTTCCCCACACACCAGCCAGGGTACTTCCCCACACACCAGCCAGGGTACTTCCCCACACACCAGCCAGGGTACTTCCCCACACACCAGCCAGGGTACTTCCCCACACACCAGCCAGGGTACTTCCCACACACCAGCCAGGGTACTTCCCACACCACCAGCCAGGGTACTTCCCACACACCAGCCAGGGTACTTCCCCACACACCAGCCAGGGTACTTCCCCACACACCAGCCAGGGTACTTCCCCACACACCAGCCAGGGTACTTCCCCACACACCAGCCAGGGTACTTCCCCACACACCAAAATTGGGTTGGGCAAATATTCCGATTATTGTATGACATGCAGACGTATGAACCAAACTGAACGCTGGGACGGATGCGTGGGTGGGTGAAGACTCCCCCACTGACTCAATGGTTTAACCCACCACGGGCGACCGCGCGCTCAAAAAATTTTCCCCTCCGCAAACCGTATAATATCATTTTTACGTCGTGTTAGATAATAATGTGCCGCAATTCTTCAATTGTGCAATACCCATAAAGTGCAACATAATCTCGTGCTAAATGACGGTCCACTGTATTACAGAAGAAGAGATGATTTTGATTGGTTTCACGATGAAAAGTACCTTGAAATTGAGCTCAAAGTAGTGGAAATGTTCGATTTTTGCTGATGTTCAAGAGTAAACAAATCATGTCCTGCATCCAATACACGTCAACTGGTGAGTCTAATATTCTTTCACAAGTGCGCTGATATTATTTATACCATTTTTACAATAATGCAGCAGTCTGCAAAACAGTAAATCTTCTATTTTTTTGTGAGAATAATGGAAAGCAAGAGTAATATAAGAGGGGCCTAGAGATGTGACTAATGAACAGAGAAAATGTTATTTTAGTGACAGGAATGTCTGTCTTGTTTATTCTGGACCCTACTTTGAAATTGGCATCTTTTGAAATTTGTGTGAAATTGGCCAAATTGCCAATTTCTGACCACTTTATTGGGTAGTTGAAATTGATAAATGGGCAGTTTATTGTACTCAATCGATAGAACAAATGGAGTTCTAGTGAAATAGCTATGATTTTAGTTGACTGGAACATTTTAATTGGCCGAAAATAAGGCTCAAAGTGGGCGAAATCGCTGATGCGTAAATATCGTCGAGACAGCTAACTTTGCGAGAGCATAATTCCGCAAGTTTTCCATCAAATTTCATACTTTTGGTTCATTATGATTGGGAAAAGATTCTCTATCATTTCATAAGAAAAAATAAATTTTGTTTTTTCCAAAAATTTTTAACCTTGAGAACGTGTTTCCGAGAAGGCCTGTCGACCCCCAAAGGGTTAATATTGTAAGTGCTTTTGTATGTGTATTTTTGGGGGTCTGAAACGGACTAACCTACTTTACATTTTTCCTTAAGGGAACAAATTCGTTCAGTAATGGCACTTGAACAGCCTTCTGGAATGAATTATGACCGAAACTCAGGGGTCTACTGTACCTCTATTTTCTTTTTGCAACTCCAAGACTTGAACGCTTTAACTTTTTGTTGTCACTTCCAGCATAACTCGCATGCCTCTTGGGTGCCATGGTTGCTTCGCAGATGCAAGATATGGTAATGAAAAGATCAAAACTCGATTCACAAACTTGTATGTATGGAGCACTGAGACGTGAAAAGTGGGACAGGGAAGGAAGCTAGGCCTTCCTCACAAAGACAGTGGCTTGACCCAAGGCAGGCTGCCTGAGAGGCCACTAGATAGGAAAAAATCCTGCGGTCCAGCTTGTGGCACTCCAAATTTTTTTCCCCACCCTTCTAGAAGTGGAACAACAGTGTTAGTCAAATTTCACGAAGTGTTAGTCAAAAATATGCTGCAATAGTGTAATGAAGTAAATGTGTTAATGGATGGTCAATTTGTTGAAATAAATAAATTAAATAAATATATAATTTTATTAACCCTTAAATTGTCCACACGTAGATATACGTTGACTCGCGTACTGCTCCGAATGTAGATCTACGTTTTTTTTTTAAATGCTTTTAGCCTTGCCACGATAAGCCTGAGTTGCCTAGACATTAGAGAATGGGTCTGTGCACTTAGTGTGCGTAGTATTACAAAATTCGGGGATACCAAACAAAATGCTCTCTTCATTTTAAAGAAAAAGAAAAATTTATTTTTTCTCAAAATATTCAGTGCGCTACGAGCGTCAATGTAGATCTACGTGTGGACAGTTTAAGGGTTAACAACACATTGACCACTTCCCACAGAGGCAGGGTGACCTGAAAAAGAAGAAACACTTTCAGCACTCATTCCATCAATGTCTTGCCAGAGGCGTGCTTACACTAGTTTCAAAAACTTCAACATATCTCCACCCCTCCTTTAGAGTGCAGGCACTGTACTTCCCACCTCCAGGACCCGAGTCTGGCTAACCAGTTTCTTTGAGTCCCTTCATGTTACTTTGCTCATATTCCAACAGCACATGAAGTCTTAAAAACCATTTGCCTCCACAGCTCCTAACACGCTTGCTGGAAATCTAAGCCCCTCACACACAAAACCTCCTTTACCCCCTCCCTCCAGCCTTTCCTAAGACAACCCCAACCCCACACCTTCCTTCCACTACAGATTTATAAGCTTTACAAGTCATTCTATTTTGTTCCATTCTCTCAATGTCTGAACCACTTCAACAACCCCTTCTCAGGCCTATGGATAATACTTTTATTAGAAACCCCGCACCTCCTCCTAATCTCAAAGCTACGGGTTCTCTGCGTAACATTCACACCACACACTGCCCTCAGACACAAGATCCCCACTGCCTCCAGTCTTCTTGTTGTAACATTTAGTATATACAGTGGACCCCCGAGTATCGTAATTAATCCGTTCCAGGAGCTATTACTTAACACGAAGTTTACAAAATTCGAACCCTTATTTCCTATAAGAAATAATGTAAATACAATTAATCCGTTCCACAAAAAAATATTCACATACAAAATAATTAAAAATAATATATATACAGTGGTACCCCGACTTACGATGGTCCCCAAACTCACCCTTTTATGTAAGTTTATTTTTTTAAATGCTTTTGTAAGTGTAATTTTGGGGGTCTAAAAGGACTAGTCTATTTTACATCATTTCTTATGGAGATAAATTCGTTTGGTAATGGCACTTGAACAGCATTCTGGAATGAAAAAATATCTTACTTACTTACTTTTATTGAAGAGTTGCAGGCATCTGGAAGATAGGGTAATGAGTAATGAAGGTCCTGTTGGGCATTTTCTTCCAAAACAGGCCTGTTTCATCACAATTAAACACTTGTTGGGGGAGGAATTCTTCAGCCTCTACGAAGGGGAATCCCCACTCCCTGCATGCCTGCTACACTCCCTGCATGCCTGCTACACTCCCTGCATGCCTGCTAAACGCCCTGCATGCCTGCTAAACTCCCTGCATCAATGCTAAACTCCCTGCATCAATGCTAAACTCCCTGCATCAATGCTAAACTCCCTGCATCAATGCTAAACTCCCTGCATCAATGCTAAACTCCCTGCATCAATGCTACACTCCCTGCATCAATGCTAAAATCCCTGCATGAATGCTAAAGTCCCTGCATGAATGCTAAACTCCCTGCATGCCTGCTAAACTCCCTGCATGAATGCTAATCTCCCTGCATGAATGCTAAACTCCCTGCATCAATGCTAAACTCCCTGCATGAATGATAAACTCCCTGCATCAATGCTAAACTCCCTGCATGAATGCTACACTCCCTGCATGCCTGCTACACTCCCTGCATGAATTCTACACTCCCTGCATGCCTGCTAAACTCCCTGCATGCCTGCTAAACTACCTGCATGCTTGCTAAACTCCCTGCATCAATGCTAAACTCCTGCATCAATGCTAAACTCCCTGCATCAATGCTAAACTCCCTGCATCAATGCTACACTCCCTGCATCAATGCTACACTCCCTGCATCAATGCTAAACTCCCTGCATGCCTGCTACACTCCCTGCATGCCTGCTACACTCCCTGCATCAATGCTACACTCCCTGCATCAATGCTACACTCCCTGCATGAATGCTACACTCCCTGCATGAATGCTACACTCCCTGCATGCCTGCTAAACTCCCTGCATGCCTGCTAAACTCCCTGCATGAATGCTAAACTCCCTGCATGAATGCTAAACTCCCTGCATGAATGCTAAACTCCCTGCATACCTGCTACACTCCCTGCATGAATGCTAAACTCCCTGCATGAATGCTAAACTCCCTGCATCAATGCTAAACTCCCTGCATCAATGCTAAACTCCCTGCATCAATGCTAAACTCCCTGCATCAATGCTAAACTCCCTGCATCAATGCTAAACTCCCTGCATCAATGCTAAACTCCCTGCATGAATGCTACACTCACTGCATGAATGCTACCACAGGGGTGCCACTAGGAAGCTTCTTTGGACCCATGGTGACTTATTTCACAGTGACAGTCACTAAACCACCAAAAAAGACACCAAATGTATTGTGAATGTTTGAAAGAGCACGCTGGGTAATGTTCTCTCAATGGTAAACAACGCTTCACTGGCGGGCATCCTGCGTCCTGCGCAGGCGTGGAGCAGGCGGACAGGTCTAATACGTTACGAAACACGAGCCAGTTTACGATTCTCGAAATCGAAAAAAGCTTACGAAACACGATTTTTACGAAATAAGAACCTTACGAAACTCGGGGGTCCACTGTACAGTGCATATACAGTGGACCCCCGAGTTTCGGCCATAATTCGTTCCAGAAGGCTGTTCAAGTGCCATTACTGAACGAATTTGTTCCCATAAGGAATAATGTAAAGTAGGTTAGTCCGTTTCAGACCCCCAAAATACACTTACAAAAGCACTTACAATAATACACTTACATAATTGTTTGAGTTTTGAGGTGGTCGAAACTCAGGGGTCCACTGTATATATTTTGGGGTGCATGAATGATACAAGCTGGTCGAAAATTTTGATTATGCTCTAAAACAGTCTCATTTTTGGAATGTTATTTGACTGTATACTTTATATCCATGTTTTCTTATATTATTTTTTGGTTCATATTTAATTTTTTTTTTTATATTTTCAGATGGTTTGAAGGCTTCTACTGGGATGGACTACAGAATCGTACTTTAGCTCCACCTATAGTCCCAAATGTTCATTCTGTGGTTGACTGCAGCAACTTTGATGAGTATCCCCCAGACACTGATGGACCACCACCTGATGACAATTCAGGCTGGGACATAGACTTTTAGAGTTGCTGTTTAAGGATACAAGCGCCTGGAGACATTCACAAGACTGTCTATCACATTTAAAGATGCGAATAAATTCTAAGAATTTATGTGATGCAAGAAATACTAGCTGAAACAAAATTGTCTTGAACAGTCCCTGTTGTGTGTCCTTGCGTGTAGTGAAAGACATGTCACCAGGAGGGTGCTGAGGATAGCTTCAGCTGCTACTTGAAAAGCATGCATTTCCAAGTTAGAAGACAGTCAACTAGATTCATTTGTTTCTCAAACAGCTCCATGATATGGTGTCCAAGTTACTACTAAGTCTTTTGGTGCTACTGCTGCTGTTAGCATCTAAGCAAGGGTCCACAACTATATCTACCAAGGTGCACAAATTGAATAGGTAAATAACTTCTGGATCATTGTTGGTTAATGCAGGACTAAAGTGCAAATGTGCAAATAATCTTAATACTCTAAAAGCTGTAGCTGTTTAATTTTTGTAGGTAATAGGAACTAATAGATAATTTCAATTTAGCCTACAAGCACTGGGGCATATTTGCACACCAATAAATGTTCAGATACGTATTGAAAATAGAAAGGAGTTGGGCTTAAAATTCACAAGTGTCACAGCTTACTCAGGAAGACTCAACATGGTGCCTTTATGCAGCGAGTATAAAAAAAAAATGTGCTCCTGCCTCTGTACACCTACTTCAGCATAAGATGTTGATATTGCATTCTTAGTACCTTTCAAATTACCTTTCTCCACCATTGTGATAATGCATATTGTATCCTGTCCAACCATTCAGCACGGGTTGTAGGTTATTGTTCTGGGAACTGCAAGGACCATAATGGAAAGTACAGTAGATGTATATCTTGTTTAACTTAATTGCTGCAAATTGTCTTGTATTGATGCTTGACAAATGTAGTAAAGATTCTACAATATAATATTTTTATCTTTTTAAAAATGTATATAAATCTGTTTAAACTGAATGGTGCTTGGAAATGTCTGAAGTACAAAAGCTGTTTGTACTTCATTTAGGTTGTTCTATGGTCCATGGGCTCTGTATATTCTTTATTTTAGCATAATTTGTGATTAATTTCACTGCTTCCTTGGATTCTTCCAGTCTCCGTTTTAATGTCCCTGTGATTAGTATTTTTAATTTTGGCAAAACTTATTATGTATGCTCATACATAATAGCACATTTAATTTATTTAACATTAAAATTGCACTGTTGATTATCTTGAGCATAATTAAAAATTCTAGTTGATATGTTCGTTTCCACTACGTATTTTAAAAGGCAATTATACAGTTCATGTGACCTTTTATGTTAATGCTAAATAGGTTGTTTGATATTACGTTAGCAAGGAAATGCTGGCTAACTGTCTCTAGCATTCATAGCTATTTTCTTAAAAGAAAAATTCCTTCATATTATGTCAACAATAAACTAATATGGCCATAAACTTTGTCAGAATGTATTCGAGATAGTAAATTTTCTGACCTTTTCTCTATTAGTTTGTATTTTGAATGTAAATAATTTATATTATGACAGTTGTAAAAGATTATATACAGATTGAAATATACATAGAATTTGCATTTCATCAGTTTTTTGTTAGTATGCGGGTGAGTTTTCATTTGGTGTTTGTGCTTAAGTAACTTTGAAAATAGAGTGATAACTTGAGATGTGCAACATACTGAATACTTGTATGTAAAATATAAAAAAAAATCAAGGTCAGAGTTGTCATCCTTGTAAAAGACTGCATGGCTTCATGAAATTCCTGGAGAAGCAAGTAAAATTTTGGTAAGTTTACAAAAAGGAGGCACTAAACACTGCAGATTACTGACATCTGATCTTAGGTGACTTATCAGTGCAATATTTGTTTAGTAGTGATAAAAGACTACATAAATTTGGTTTATAAACAAACCAACTTTATGAGTAGATACCATGAATAATTTAGTTATGGTTTGAATTTTGTGCACTGAATAACAAATTAAGTTTTTAAATTTTTCATATCCAAAGACCACATACAATGCTAGTTGTTAATTTATGTGCTTGCCAAATTAATTTTGAATAATACTAATTAAGCCATAATGTAGACCTAGAGCAATAATCTTCCTCCTTTTATATGTATTAAAGATGATCTAATGATATTAATATGGGTTGTACATTCTAAATATGAAGTCAAAATAATGTAAATAAAACCACCTACTTAATGATGGTTTAAAATGAGTTTGAAACAGGAGTCATCATTCAATTGAAAAAATATTGTTTCCTCATGATTTTAAAATGTATGGCAAGCTTCAGCAGTTTTTGGAAACTTTCTGATAAGCTCGAGAATGTTTTTAAGTGATCTTAGAACTTAGAGAAAGCCTGCAAGTCACAAATATATTTTTAACTGGTACAATTATAGTGGAAAATGGAGTTTTTCTACTACACTACTGCAATGATCATGGTCTGAATTCTTGAACACTGCTTGAACAATGAAAGAAAAATATATCTTGATTTATTTCTGTCTGACCTCCCATAGTAAATATCCGTAAAGTACTTACCAAGTCAAACACTGTTTAAGAATTCAGATACATGCAATGCAAGCAGAATATCACTAAGTGCCTCACTATCATATTTAAGTTGCAATAAATCTACCTTGACATTTAAGATTTCAATGGAATCAATTGTTAACATTCTGTACAGAGGCTAAGAGCTTAAATAAAATGTGGAATGGATTTTGTTTTATATTTTTTATACAATGTACTGTATAGCTTATATTTTAAGTGCACTAACTAATCTCTGGATAAAAAAACTCCTGTGAAATCGCCAAAACAACTCTTCATTTTATCAAAAATACCTTAATGTTCTGAATTATTACATTCACAAAAGGAGTTCAACCTGTATAGCAGTGGTTCTCAACCTTTTTTTGCCCCATTCACCCTTTTCATCATATGTCAGAATGTCATTTCTACCTTCTCAAGATTGCCTGACTCAAAAGGTGCATTCCAAATAATATGCATATATAATATTGAAGGGATTCAGGGAAACTGGCAAGCCAGACTTGAGTCCTGGAAGTGGGAAGTACAGTGCCTGCGCTCTGAAGGAGGGGTGTTGATATGTTGCAGTCTTTTAACTGTAAGTGTAAGCATGCCTCTGGCAAGACAGAGGAGTGAATGATGATGAAAGTGTTTCTTCTCTCTCGGGTCACCCTGCCTTGGGTAAACAGTCAATGTGTAAATAATATAAAATAAAAATATTGAAAATCTATTTTTTTAACTACATTTTTTCAAAACACCGGCCGTATCCCACTGAGGCAGGGTGACCTAAAAAGAAAAGCAAAAAATTTTCTTTTTAAATTTTGTAATTTATACAGAAGGGGTTACTAGCCCCTTGCTCCCGGCATTTTAGTCACCTCTTACGATATGCATGGAGATAAGTGAAAATGAAGAACAACAAGAACTATGAAGAAAATAGAAGAAAACCCAGATGGATGTGTGTATATACAGTGGAACCTCACTTGTTGAATTTAATTTGTTCCAGATGTCAGTTCTACAACAAAATGGAAGACAACCAAAGCAATTTTTCCCATAAAGAATAATGTAAATAAAATTAATCTGTTCCAGACCCCAAATGACAATACGTATAATAATTTATTAAAAATGTACTAAATACTACATAAAACTATAACAAATAATAGTACTAAAAGAAACTTTAACTGAAATACTGTACAGTAAATAAAAATTTAACTGCCTCTTACCTGTCAGAGGAGAGCTAATGGCCAGTAGGTATGTTGGGATAATGTGGGTCTGCGGTGGGAATGATGAGGATCTCCAGTGAACACCCAAGACGCAGATAAAGGGTGAGTGAATATTAATTAATTGTGCTCTCTCCTCCTTCTCCCCAATCAGTCAGACATTAACCCATACAGTCCACTTAAAATTAACAATACCGTAACTATTGGTGTTACCCATTAATAATAAACTGGTCAAGGATAGATGTGGATTTAGAATGAGAATATCGAAGGGACCCTTGGATGCGACCAGGAGTGGGTCAAGTTTTTTCACACGCCTCAACGGGGGTAACCGCGGTAAAATTATACTAGTCGGTCATCTCCCCGGGAGATTATTTTGTTGTAAGTGGCGGTGAAGCCCAGACGGGTAATCTCTTAATTCCCCACACAACCAACCAAACATTTGCCTGTTTTATTTTAGTTCCCGAAAGGCAAAATCCAACAAATTAACCTCTTTAATTATGGGAAAGTATAAATGAAAAAAAAAAATCTTGATAAGAACTCCAATGGAAATAATTGTCCCGTAGCTCGATCGCTAGCGCACTCAGCTCACACACTGAAGTCCAGAGTTTGAATCTCCGGTACGGCTGGTAAACTAGGGACGTGTTTCCATAAGACACCTGCTGTCCCTGTTCACCCATCAGTTTAAAATGGGTACCTGGGTGTTGGTCGACTGGTGTGGGTCGCATCCTGGGACAAAACTGACCTAATTTGCCCGAAATGCTCAGCATTTCGGGCTGACTCTTGAGGGGAACTCTTGATCTGTGCTCCAGTTCCCTGAATTGAGCCTGAATACCTTCCACCCCCTTCCCCCACATGCCTGGAGTATACCTGGAGAGAGTTCCAGGGGTCAAAGCCCCTGCGGCCCGGTCTGTGACCAGGCTTCATGTTGGATCAGAGCCTGATCAACCAGGCTGTTACTGCTGGCCGCACACAGCCAGGAGCTGAGTCTGCGGGGCCAGGAGCTGAGTCTCGACCCCTGCAACCACAATTAGGTGAGTACAGTCCAATGTACGAACCACAGCCTCGCTGGTGCCTGTCGAGTGCCTGCTTGAAGACAGCCAGGGGTCTGTTGGTAATCCCCTTGATGTATGCTGGGAGGCAGTTGAACAGTCTTGGGCCTCTGACACTTATTGTGTTCTCTCAACGTGCTAGTGGTACCCCTGCTTTTCATTGGGGGGATGTTACATCGCCTGCCGAGTCTTTTGCTTTCGTAGGGAGTGACTCTCGTGTGCAAGTTTGGTACAAATCCCTCGAGAATTTTCCACGTGTATATAATAATGTATCTCTCCCGCCTGCGTTCTAGGGAATACAGGTTTAGGAACTTCAAGCGTTCCCAGTAATTAAGGTGGTTTATCGCAGTTATGCGTGCCGTGAAGGTTCTCTGCACATTTTCTAGGTCAGCAATTTCACCTGCCTTGAAAGGTGCAGTTAGTGTGCAGCAATATTTCAGCCAAGATAGAACAAGCGACCTGAAAAGTGTCAACATGGGCTTGGTATCCCTGGTTTTGAAGGTTCTCATTATCCATCCTGTCATTTTTCTAGTAGATGCAATTGCTACGGTGTTATGGTCCTTGAAGGTGAGATCCTCTGACATGATCACTCCCAGGTCTTTGGCATTAGTTTTTCGCTCTATTGTGTGGTTGGAATTTGTTTTGTACTCCGATGAGATTTTAATTTCGTCACGTTTTCCATATCTGAGTAATTGAAATTTCTGTATAATCCTATGGGTTTAGCGCTCCCCATGATTATAATAATAATCTATATAGTAGTATGTCACTGATGTCAGCTAGGCCTGTATACCTTGTACACGTACTTGTAGAAATAAAGATATTATTATTATTATTAATTAAGGACCCCAATGAAAATAGGTAAGGACCCCAATAGAAATAAGTTACTTTGTCAAACTTGTTTTTGGGTTATTCTAGGTGATTTAACCTTTCTTTCTTTCAACAAATCGGTCGTATCCCACTGAGGCAGGGTGACCCAAAGAGAAAACAAGTTTCTCTTTTTAACTTTAGTAATGTTTACAGGAGAAGGGGTCACTAGCCCCTTGCTCCCGGCATTTTAGTTGCCTCTTACGACACGCATGGCTTACGGAGGAAGAATTCTGTTCCACTTCCCCATGGAGATAAGAAATAAACAAGAACAAGAACTAGTAAGAAAATAAGAGAAAACCCAGAGGTATATATATATATATATATATGTTTGTTCATGCATGTGTAGTGTGACCTACGTATAAGTAGACGTAGCAAGACGTACCTGAAATCTTGCATGTTTATGAGACATAAAAAGACACCAGCAATCCTACCATCATGTAAAACAATTACAGGCTTCCGTTTTACTCACTTGGCAGGACGGTTGTACCTCCCTGGGTGGTTGCTGTCTACCAACCAACTACCTAGGTTGGTATGTTTGATAATTGTACTTATGTGTACTTATGCCTAAATAAACTTACGCACCTTATGGGTTGGCTCTTGGTTTTAATTATAATAATAATTACTAACCTCAAATATTATTTAAGTTTACCCAAACATCAACCAAAGAAAATGAAGATCCCGGCAGGAGGACAAGCGAGCCGAGACGTCTTCAAACATCGTCTTCCCTCTCCACATTATTTTATCAAACTTCTTCTTTAAGGCACGTGAAAATTACTTAATGGTTTCTTCTGCCGATGATTTGATGAGCTGCAGCGTGTCATGGTGGGTCAGGTTTGTCATGTTAAGTTTGATTCAGTTATTTATATCAGAATGTAGGCGCTTGCGAGAATATGATGGATGTGCCTCATGACAGTTAAGGCAAGAGGGAGGGAGAGTACAAGAAGAACTGGCATGGTCGTCAGCACCACAGACTGGGCATTCGGCCATGGACCTGCAATATTTCGCTGGATGACCAAAACGCCAGCAGTTTCTACACTGTTGAGGTGTAGGGGTCACCTTTCGGACTTGTAAACATTGACCTGCAATGTAAACCGAAGGTGGTAGTTCACGGCAGTCAAATGTTAAACGAGCTATATTGCAAGGATAACGTCTTCGCTTATTGGCAGGGAGGACAAAAGTGTCAACTTTAAGGATAGGGAGTTCTTGGAGCTCAAGCTGCTCGAAAATGTCATCACCACATGTCTGGAAATTCCGTTGGACAATGGTGTGGGGCAAAATGACAGAACCACAACAAGAATTGAGGGAATGGTGCTTGTCAATAGTAACAGGAGCAGAATCTATGGTTGTAAGAAGAGAAAGATCGCGAGCTTGGCTAGCATTCTGGACCATGATGATGCGAGTGCCGCTCTTGAGAGCGTGAAATGAGATGTCTTTTCCAACATGGTGTAGCAGAGCTTTACCAATACTATGGTCTGAAAGATAGGTATTAGGAGAAGTCGGTCGCAGAGTAAAAAACTTTGTCCATTGAGTAGTTTGAAACAGAGAGTTTAAGGGGAGTGAGTGACGAGCTGGTCGTTTCTGAGATGAACGAGAAGGAAGCGTCGAATCATCATGTGTGGGTCTTGGTCGTTTGGGTGTGGGACTGGGGGTGGTCCGATGGGAGACGGGCGAGCGATTCGAAAATTGCCGCACCGTCGAGGGAGAAGCCGGAATCAAGGTCAGAGAAGAGCGAAGGTCAGACGTATCGAAAGGGCCAGTCGCGTCCCTGGTACCTGAAGCAGGTGACGAACCAGCACCAGCAAGAGGTACAGGGGCATGAGAGGTGTCCTAAGAGTTGTCCGTTAACGAGGCAGGGTCAGTAGTGGGTGCGGTAGTGGGTGCGGTATCAGGGGTAGTGGGTTCATTGATTGGGTCAGCCATGGTTAGGTTACTTCTTTCTTTTTATTTTTAAGAAAAAAAAGAAAGAAGAAAATAAAAATAAAAAAAAGAATAAAAAAAAGGGGAACGTGAAGGAATAGCTCCTAGGAGGAATGAAAGGGAGCATAAATCCCCTTCCGCGACCAAGAGGACCTCAACACCTCAAGTAGTGCAGATGCTGCATGGAACCCGTGCCATACCCTACCCTTCATGCCAGTAAACCAGCAATCCAGGATAGCAACCTCACATCCACCGAGCCATCTCGGCGGACAAAAGAGAGGGCGGCCGGATATCCGCCACAAAGCATACCGCCTTCGGCCACCACCCCCGGAATCCGAAAGGTGGCCTCCAGAGATACACCCGTCGCCCGAAAGATACCCAAGGCCACCCCCCGGGTGACCAGAGAGGGATCGGGACATCCCCAGGCGATCCAGATTCCACGGCAAACTACACCACCGCCAAGGACCTCAACGGAATGGGATGGACCACGATACCCCTCCCCCTACCTAGGAACTAGAATGCCTGAGGAGAGAAGCTCCTAGGGTAAAACTGGGAAGGAAATAAGGGAGGGATGAGGAGGAGGAGGAGTAGGAAAGGGAAAAGGGAGGATGGGGAAGATGGGAAAAAGGGAGGGGGGATTGGGGGGTAATTAGGTTCGGTCTGAGGAAGAAGACCAAGAGGTCCAATTCCTCAGACCGATAGCCTCTTTACCGCAACAAGGAGCCCCCCTTAAATAGGTCTTGTCATCTATACTTTGATCTTTTCATCCATAATTTGATCTTGTCGTCTATACTTTGATCTTGTCATCTATACTTTGATCTTGTCATCTATACTTTTATCTTGACATCTATAATTTGATCTTGTCATCTATAGTTTGATCTTGTCATCTATACTTTGATCTTTTCATCTATAATTTGATATTGTCATCTATAGTTTGATCTTGTCATCTATACTTTGATTTTTTCATCTATAGTTTGATCTTGTGATCTGTAGTTTAATCTTGTCAACTATACTTTGATCTTGTCTCCTTTAGTTTGATCTTGTCATCAATCGTTTGATCTTGTCATCTATATTATTATTATTATTATTATAATAATCAAATAGAAGCGCTAAACCATTGTCATCTATAGTTTGATCTTTTCATCTATAGTTTGATCTTGTCATTTATACTTTGATCTTGTCATCTAAAGTTTGATCATGTCATCTATAGTTTGATCATGTCATCTATAGTTTGAACTTGTCATCTATAGTTTGATTTTGTCATCTATACTTTGATCTTGTCATCTATAATTTCATCTTTTCATCTATAGTTTGTTCTCTTCATCTCTTCATATATAGATATATATAGATATAATATAATATATATATATATATATATATATATATATATATATATATATAGATATATATATATTATATATATATATTATATATATATATATATATATATATATATATATATATATATATATATATATATATATATATATATATATATATATATATATATTAGATATATATATATATATATATATCATGTATATTATAGATATATATATATAGATATATATTATAGATATATATATATATATATATATATATATATAATAGATACATACAGTGGTCCCTGGTTTTCGTGCATCTCCAAACTCGAACATTTATGTAAGTGTATTTTCGTAAGTGCTGTTGCAAGTGTATTTTTGGGGTCTGAAATAGACTATCCTACGTGACATTATTTCTTAAGGAAGTAAATCTGTTCGTAATGGCACTTGAGCAGCATTCTGGAACGAATTTTCGCTAACACCGAGGACCACTGTATATATATATATACATGTATATATATAGATATATATATATATATAGATATATATATATATATATATATATATATATATATATATATATATATATATATATATATATATATATATATATATATAAGACATATATATAGATATATAGATGCATATATAGAAATTATATATATATATATATATAAAGATATATATAAATATATATATATATATATTTAAATATATATATATATATATATATACAGTCATCTCTCGGTTTTCGATTTTAATCCGTTCCAGATGGATCGGCTAAAACCAAAATCGGCAAAAACCAAAACTATTTTCCCCATAAGAAATAATGGAAATTCAATTAATCCGTTCCAGAAACCCAGAAGTTTGGAAAAAAAAATTTTTGGGGGCCTTAAAGATAGATTTACATGCACAAATGAATGAACTGAATGTGGCACTTACCTTTATTGAAGACTGATGTTGCTGGATGGGAGAGAGGGAAGATGGGAGAGGGAAGAGACCCTAATTTTTGAAGGGAATCCCCCTCCATAAGGACTCTAGGTACCAAGTCCTTATCCGCTCGATGCTGCTACCTCCTCCTCCCTGCACTCCCTGCCATGCTACCTCCTCACATGCTACACTCCTGCATCTGCTACACTCCTGCATACATGCTACACTCCCCTGCATACATGCTCACTCCCTGCATAGCATGCTACACTCCGCACATGCACACTCCTGCATACCTGTACACTCCCTGCATACATGCTACACTCCCTGCATACATGCTACACTCCCTGCATCCTGCTACACTCCTGCATGACATTTGCTACACTCCCTGCATACTGCCACTCCTGCACTGTTACCTCCCTGCATACATGCTACACTCCTGCACTGCTACACTCCCTGCATCATGCTACACTCCCTGCATACCTGCTACACTCCCTGCATGCATGCTACACTCCCTGCATGCCTGCACCCCTGCATGCCTGCTACCTCCCTGCACATGCCCTCCGCTCATGCTACACTCCCTGCATGCCTGCTACACCCCACTCACCTCCTGCATGCCTGCTACACTCCCTGCATGCCTGCTACACTCCCTGCATGCCTGCTACACTCAAACTCCATCGTGTTTCTCACTTTCACTATCATATTTTTCTATTATTTCTTCATTTCTACAGTGTTCCTCACTTTCTTTACCAAAGAAGTGGCACTAGGAGCTTTCTTTGGGCCCATGGTAGCTTATTTAGTAGTCACACACAATAATCAAGGCCCAAAAACAATGAATTGTTAATAAATGTTTTGTATAAACTCCTGGGGTGATGTTCACTCAAGCGTAAACAATGCTAGACTGCGTGACAATGTGCGTGGGTGGCGGGCCTACGGCCTTTGTATGTGCGCGGCACTGGTGGACAGGTCCCATACGGTCGGCGAAAACTAAAACAATCGACAAAAACTAAAACAATCGGTGAAAACTAAGACAAATTTTCCCTGAAAAAAGTCGGCGAAAACCAAAATTGGCGAAAACTGGGACAAGCGAAAACCAAGGGATGACTGTATATATATATATATATATGTATATATATATATATATATATATATATATATAGGAGAGAGAGAGATTTTGGGAAATGTTGAGTGAGTGTGTGGGGAGTTTTGAACCAAGTGAGAGAGTAATTGTGGTTGGGGATCTTAATGCTAAAGTGGGTAAAAATGTTGTGGATGTAGTAGTAGGTAAATTTGGGGTGCCAGGGGTAAATGTAAATGGGGAACCATTACTTGAGCTATGTGTAGAAAGAGGTTTGGTAATAAGTAATACATATTTTATGAAAAAGAGGATAAATAAATATACAAGGTATGATATAGCACGTAAGGAAAGTAGTTTGTTGGATTATGTATTGGTGGATAAAAGGTTGATGAGTAGGCTTCAGGATGTACATGTTTATAGAGGGGCAACGGATATATCAGATCATTATTTGGTTGTAGCTACAGTTAGAGTAAAAGGTAGATTGGACAAAAAGAAAATGGCAACAGCAAGTAAGAGAGAGGTAAAAGTGTATAAACTAAGGGAGGAGGAAGTTAGGGTGAGATATAAGCAACTATTGGCAGAAAGGTGGGCTAGTGCAAGTAGGAGTAGTGGGGGGGTTGAAGAGAGTTGGGATAGTTTTAAAAATGCAGTATTAGAATGTGGGGCAGAAGTTTGTGGCTATAGGAGGGTGGGTGCAGGAGGAAAGAGGAGTGAGTGGTGGAATGAAGAAGTAAAGGGTGTGATAAAAGAAAAAGGTAGCTTATGAGAGGTTTTTACAAAACAGAAGTGTTAATAGAAGAGCAGAGTATATGGAGAGTAAAAGAAAGGTGAAGAGAGTGGTGAGAGAGTGCAAAAGAAGAGCGGATGAAAGAATGGGAGAGGCTCTGTCAAGAAATTTTGCTGAAAACAAGAAAAATTTTGGAGTGAGATAAACAAGGTAAGAAAGCCTAGGGAACGAATGGATTTGTCAGTTAAAAACAGAGTAGGGAGTTAGTAGATGGGGAGCTGGAGGTATTGGGTAGATGGCGGGAATATTTTGAGGAACTTTTAAATGTCGATGAAAAGAGGGAGGCGGTAATTTCATGTACTGGTCAGGGAGGTACAACATCGTTTAAGAGTGAAGAAGAGCAGGATGTGAGTGTGGGGAGGTGCGTGAGGCATTACGTAGAATGAAAGGGGTAAAGCAGCTGGAATTGACGGAATCATGACAGAAATGTTAAAAGCAGGGGGATATAGTGCTGGAGTGGTTGGTATTTTTGTTTAATAAATGTATGAAAGGGGAAGGTACCTAGGGATTGGCAGAGAGCATGTATAGTTCCTTTATATAAAGGGAAGGGGGATAAAAGAGAGTGTAAAAATTATAGGGAATAAGTTTACTGAGTATACCAGGTAAAGTGTATGGCAGGGTTATTATTGAAAGAATTAGAGGTAAGACAGAGAGTAGGATTGCAGATGAGCAAGGAGGCTTTAGAGTGGGTAGGGGATGTGTAGATCAAGTGTTTACAGTGAAGCATATATGTGAACAGTATTTAGATAAAGGTAGAGAAGTTTTTATTGCATTTATGGATTTAGAAAAGGCATATGATAGAGTGGATAGAGGAGCAATGTGGCAAATGTTGCAAGTGTATGGAATAGGTAGTAAGTTACTGAAGGCTGTAAAAAGTTTTTATGAGGATAGTGAGGCTCAGGTTAGGGTGTGTAGGAGAGAGGAGATTACTTCCCGGTAAAAGTAGGTCTTAGACAGGGATGTGTAATGTCACCATGGTTGTTTAATATATTTATAGATGGGGTTGTAAAAGAAGTAAATGCTAGGGTGTTGGGGAGAGGGTGGGATTAAATTATGGAGAATTAAATGCAAAATGGGAGTTGACACAGTTACTTTTTGCTGATGATACTGTGCTTATGGGAGATTCTAAAGAAAAGTTGCAAAGGTTAGTGGATGAGTTTGGGAGGTGTGTAAAGGTAGAAAGTTAAAAGTGAACATAGATAAGAGTAAGGTGATGAGGGTATCAAACGATTTAAATAAAGAAAAATTGGATATCACATTGGAGAGAGGGATTATGGAAGAAGTAAATGTTTTCAGATATTTGGGAGTTGACATGTCAGCAGATGGGTTTATGAAGGATGAGGTTAACCATAGAATTGATGAAGGAAAAAGGTGAGTGGTGCATTGAGGTATCTGTGGAGACAAAAACGTTATCCATGGAGGCAAAGAAGGGAATGTACGAAAGTATAGTGGTACCAACACTCTTATATGGGTGTGAAGCATGGGTTGCAAATGCTGCAGCGAGGAGGGGCTGGAGGCAGTGGAGATGTCCTGTCTAAGGGCAATGTGTGGTGTAAATATTATGCAGAAAATTCGGAATGTGGAAATTAGGAGAAGGTGTGGAGTTACTAAAAGTATTTGTCAGAGGGCTGAAGAAAGGTTGTTGAGGTGGTTTGGTCATTTAGAGAGAATGGATCAAAGTAGAATGACTTGGAGGCGTATAAATCTGTAGGGAAGGAAGGCGGGTAGGGGTCATCCTAGAAAAGGTTGGAGGGAAGGGGTAAAGGAGGTTTTGTGGGCGAGGGCTTGGACTTCCAGCAAGCGTGTGTGAGCGTGTTAGATAGGAGTGAATGGAGACGAATGGTTTTGGGACATGACGATCTGTTGGAGGTGAGCAGGGTAACATTTTGTGAAGGGATTCAGGAAACCAGTTAATTGATTTAGTTGGACTTGAGTTCTGGAAATGGGAAGTACAATGCCTGCACTTTAAAGGAGGGGTCTGAGATAGTGACAGCTGGGAGGGACTTTTCTCAGCTGTCGTATCTGAGCTCCTCTGCAAAGACAGTGATTATGTATGAGTGTGGTGAAAGTGTTGAATGATGATGAAAGTATTTTCTTTTTGGGGATTTTCTTTCTTTTGGGTCACCCTGCCTCGGTGGGAGACGGCCGACTTGTTGAGAAAAAAAAAAAAAAAAAATAATATATATATATATATATATATATATATATATATATATATATATATAGATAGATAGATAGATATAAAGATATATATAAATATATATGCAAAAAGATCACAGTAAACAGGTGATATCAAAATATGCAAAACAACCACTATGAAAAAATAGAAGAATTCCAAGCGCTTTCGTGACTACTCACATTATCAAGGAACTATAAAAGGAAACGTGAGAGGAAGGCTTATAAAGAGGCAGAATACACCTCACAGTCACATCATTGCCTTTCCTAAATGTTTTTATTATTAAGGGTAACATTGATTTTAAATTTAAAATTTACAGAAAACCTTCAAATAATTGTTCCTATGTACACTATTACTCTTCACATCAAGATAGAGTTAAAGTGTCGGTTTTCTCTTCTATGTTTTTGAGAGCTTTACGCATTTGTAGTCCAGAGTTCATAGATGAAGAAATCTCTAAAATTTATGAAATAGCTAATGATTTAAAATACCCAAGAAACATAATTGATAAATCTTTTAAAATAGCTAGAAATACTTTTTACAATCCAAAAAGGGACAACCATCCTTATTCAACCAAAAATATGTTGGTTCTCCCTTACCATGAAAACTTGGTTGATATGCCTTCTTTTCTTAAGAATTTTAATATCAAAGTTGTATTTAAAAATCTTGATACAGTAAAAAGACTTTTGAAAAAAATTCCCCCAAAATGCTGACGGATGTGTCTATAAGATTCCCTGTAAATATGCGATAAAGTTTATTATGGTCAAACTGGTAAAAGTCTTGAACTAAGATTAAAACAACATAAATATAGCATTAGAACTGGACAAGATTCTAATGCTCTATTTATTCATGTGAGAGACTTTAACCATCCAATTGATTTTCAAAATGCTGAGAAGGTTGTATCAAGCAAGTCCATGGTTGAGAGGAATATAATAGAATCATGTTTCATTAAAAGCAGTTTTGAAAATAATATGAATATTTCTTTTGGTTTATATAAATTGGATTCATTTATAATTAATAAAATTTGGGAAGAATTTAATGATAAATTGGACTAATCTTAATTCTTGGGAAGAGTTTCAGGTCCTTTCTTATGTTCCTCTTCACAGAGTCGTGAGATGTTACGCTACTGTGAGGTGTTGTCTTTGTTAGTGTGATGTGACTGTGAGGTGTATTCTGCCTCTTTATAAGCCTTCTTCTCACGTTTCCTTTTATAGTTCCTTGATAATGTGAGTAGTCACGAAAGCGCTTGGAATTCTTCTATTTTTTCATAGTGGTTGTTTTGCATATAAATATATATACAGTGGACCCTCGGTTAACGAAAAAAATTCATTGCAGAAGCCTGCTCAAGTGCCATTACCGAACGAATTTACGTCCTTAAGAAATAATGTCATGTAGGTTAGTCTATTTCAGACCCCCAAAACTACACTTCCACAAGAACTTACAAAATTATACTTACATAATTGCACGATTTCGGGGTATTCGTTAACCGAGGGTCCACTGTATATATATATATATATAGATATATATTTAAAAATATATA
>WNWK01009306.1:0-77695 GCA_009830355.1 Cherax destructor
CTTTCATAGTACACATGTCAGCGATACCGGTCTGTAATTTAACGCTTCCTGTCCCTTTCTTAAATATTGGGACTACATTCACGAACTTTCAGATCTCTGGCAATAGTCCCGTGTCCATTGACTTGTAGATTTTAGTAAGTGGTTCAGACAGGGCTTCTGCTTCCTCTACGGAATCCTTGATAACGTTTTGTTGGATCGCATTACCTTTTGATGTATCCAGCACAGTATTTTTTTTTCACATCTTTCCCTGTAATGTGTATGGTGTCCAGTACCCGTTGGTGCACTCTTTCACTCTAGTGCTTCACTCACCACAAATTGAGTTTCTCGTGAGCTACTCTCCTTGTTCAGTCCTGTTTTTTTTTTACCTGGAGTTTACCTGGAGAGAGTTCCAGGGGTCAACGCCCCTGCGGCCCGGTCTGTGACCAGGCCTCATGTTGGATCAGAGCCTGATCAACCAGGCTGTTACTGCTGGTCGCACGCAGTCCAACGTACGAACCACAGCCTGGCTGGTCAGACACCGACTTTAGGTGCCTGTCCAGTGCCTGCTTGAAGACAGCCAGGGGTCTATTGGTAATCCCCCTTATGTATGCTGGGAGGCAGTTAAACAGTCTTGGGCCCCTGACACTTACTGTGTTGTCTCTCAACGTGCTAGTGGCATTTCTTACGATGTAACTCTGGAATTTTCGCTTCTGCCTTGATTTTGCTGTTGTCATTCTCACATTGTCAGCTTCTCTTTTCACTCTTGCTTATTCGTTTCTGGCCCTTCTGCTCACTTCACTTTTCTTCCGTTTCTTTTGCTTTTTATAGTTTTCCGTGTTCTTCCGCTTTTGTTCTTCCTCTTGATTTTTGGTTGAATCAGGGGGACTGTTTTACCATTTCCTCCTGGGTATGAAGTTCTCCTCTGTTTCCAGCACTTTCCAGCAAGGTACTCCATCTCATTAACTTTCCTCCCAGTTTCCCTTTTCCCACTTCATTGCATTCAAAAATTCTCCCACTGCACTGCATTCAAAAATTGTCTCATCTCTCTAAAGTTTTCTTTTCTGAATTTTTTTTCCTACCTCCCACTTTCCATTCTTCAACAAAGTATTCGAAATTTCATACTGTGATCGTTAGCGCCCAGAGGTCGCTCATATTCTCACCTATAGATACATTTATGGTGAACACTATCTTGTTTATTTATCGCTTGTCCTTCACATGCTGACAGTTTCATCCCCACCTCCATCACAGCCTTCCACGCTTCTGGTCTCCCAAGTGCATCCCAGTCTATTTCTCTGTGGTTGAAATCCCCATGATTAGTAGCTTTGCTTTGGTCATATGGGCTCTTCTTGCTGCTTCTGCTATGGTGTCAACCTTGCTTTGATTTCCCATTCCTGTTTTGGTTTCGTGTTTGGTGGTGGGTAGTAAATCACAGCTACTACTACCATGGGTCCCCCAGTCTTGATTGAGCCCACTATGTAGTTATTTGACTAATTTCTATTTATCCCTCTCATCCCTTCAAAACACAGCTGTGTCTGTACTCGCCAATACCTATACTCACCTGTATTTGGTTGCAGGGTTTGTCTGCTCCTGACTCCTCCTCCCCAACTTGCCGCTTGCCAGATTACTCCTAGCCTCATGGGTCCTATCATACCCGCTTTTAAAATTGTGTAAAGAGTCTGATTCCTTCATTTCACTTTCCGACCCCTCTGAAACAAAACAAAAACAAAATACTTCCTGACATCCGTGTGGCTCAGAACTTCCAAAAGTGTTCCCTAGTACCTGTTTCCTAAGTCTCAAACACCCTCTTCCTGTCTATCTTTTTCTATTTCTCCCGTGTCAATGTATTTGTGGTGAATACCAAGTCTAGTCTTGCTGGCTCTTCTCCTTTCTCTTGTCACATCCTTTTCTTGCTGACTCAGTTTTCTTTAACCACTTCCGTCACCCTAACCCTCCTACATAGGGAAGCCAGAAACATTAGGTATTTCTTTGTGGTTGAAATCACCCATAAGTGGCTTGCTTTAGCCCTATGTTCCTTCCTAGCTGCTTCTGCTATGGTGTCAGCCATTGCTTTGCCGTATCTTTATATTTCTGACTCTATCTCATTCTGTTATGCAGCAGGTTGTATATCGCAGCAACTACAACTTTGAGCTCCCCCCCCCCAGTCTTAATTGAGCCTTTTATATAGTTTCCTACTGCATGTTTAACTCACTCGTCTCTTCAAACCTTCACTGGTTTCTCATTAGCAGTGCTATTTCTTCTACCTCCCCTTGTTTCCTTCGTCTTTCCTTATCACTTTTTTTTTTACCTTGCTGGGAATATGGCAGCCTATATAATTTCAGTCAGCTTTATCTGTAATAGTTACAATAGCTGGAGTTGCCTCTGCTATTCTTTCACCTCCTCACTCTTGTTCGATAATCCATATGCATCTCTACTATATTTTTTCCACATCTTGTTGGTACCACTATACCATTTCTCACCACATTTTGAGCTTTCTTTCCTCTACCATACACTGGTTTGTGTTGGCTAGCCTTTCCGTTTGGATGCTGTCCAGATTCATTTAATCTGCTCCACTTTTTTCGAAAGTTGTTGGGAGATTCGAACGCACCAAGTCAAAACACAAGCCAGCAGCTGCAGCTCTACCACTGCATCTTGAAGATCCCAAGTAACGTACATCCAGCATGCAACACCCTAGACTTAAGAATGTTAGCATAACCACATCTGCATACAAGTACTAAAATGTAAACATGAAAACAATGAAGGGGCTGAGGAAGATTTTTATGGCTGTTTCCCACCAAGGTAAGGTGACCCAGAAAAAACAAGCACAGTCACTATTATTCTATTTCTGGAAGAAGGCAGCTATTAGCATCCGATGATAGCCAATCTCCATCATCCTGATTCAACTTATAAAGTACAAGTACTGTACTTCCCACCTCTAAACTCAGGTCCGGCTAAGTAATTTTCCTGAATCCCTTCATATATTTGCTCACATTCAATTTTAATAACATATCAAGGCCAAGAACACTTACCTTCACTTCCGTTCTACTACGCTCTCACACACCTACTGAATACTCGAACCTCCAGCCCCCAATACCTCCTCTACTTGTAAATCTCCTGACACGTTCCCATGAAAATGAAAATGTTTATTTCCTTGTAAAGCTTACAATGTGTGGTTTACATGTTATAAAATATTAATTACAAAGAAGGCCACTAGTATGCCTAGGCATTTCGGGCAGACTAATACTAATTCTTAAGCATTCCACGCCCAGCCTTGGTTGTGTGCGGGTGTATTGAGAGACCTCTGATGGCCGACTTGTGAGATTTTATTTTCACAGCCATGCGGAGGGATACAGGCGCCGCGTAAACACCATTGGTATTGAAGTACTTCAGGGAGCGGTTTATCCGTCAAACGTGGACGTTGTCTTGCGGCTATACTTGAGATTCTCTGGGTGTGGACCACTCAGAATTGATACGGCATAGCCCTTAACGGGGCACGACGGATCTTCGTGAAATTTGCATGTACGGCGGCGTATACCAGAGTTGTGGATAAATATCAGGACAAGCGGCTGGTGGTAATGCAAGGACTGAGTATGTGTAAGGGACGTTTCGAGCAACTTACAAATGGATAAAGTTGCGAAACGTCCCATTTGAAGCTGGGAAAGTGACATACAGGAAATGATGAAGATGTATGGATTGTCCATGCTGTTACTGTTGGTAGATGGATGAATGGTCTTTACGCTGGTATGTTGGAAGGCACATATTCGGTAAAAATGACATTAAGGAATCCCATACCCTCCTTTATCTTAATGCATGGTTTTCACTCAGGTATATGTTACCTATGTTGGACAGGTGCGTACCTGCCGGTTGTGTGGGCAGGCGGGGCACCTGGCGGTTGACTGTCAACGTAAAAGGCCTGAGGAGGTAATGTCGGGAAGGCGGATATACTACGGACGGATGAAGGAGTGCAACAGGACGAAGAATTGGCAAGGAAACAAGGAGATGGTGGAAGGAGGGCATGGTACGTCAGGTATGGAGCGAGGAGGTGGAGCAGGAGGAAGAGTACAGGGAGAGGTGGACAGGGTGCAGCCTGCAGAATCTGTGGTGACTGGTGTAACGTCTATGGACGAGAGTCAGAGGGATGTACGGAGGAGGCTGAGATCTTGGAGGATCTGAATGAGTTCATTCGAGGTGGTCCTTTGTCACTTGAGGAAGTGGCAGGGATGGGAAGGGGAGAATCAAATTGGCGTCAATGACGGCACTGAAGGACGAAGTGAAATCCTGGGAAGACAGGACATCAAGTTGAGTTCAGGGTACAGTGTCAGTAGTGGTAGCAGAAATACATAGGGAAGAGAGTATGGAAGTAAGTGGAGACAAGGGAATCAAGGAAAAGGCCAGGGAAGAATCTGAGGATGACCTATTAACTGCAGCAAAAGGCCTGGTAAGAAGGTGTGGGCGGATGTGGTGCAGGGAAAAGGAAGTAGGGTGAGGGTAATGGTGATAGAAGGATATAAAGGGTGATGGGAGGATTAAGGGAGGTTGGAAGGAGCAACACATGGAAAACTAGACAAAAGAGTACTGAAGCAGAAGGAAAACCCCAGCCCTTCACTTTAGGTGTGTAACGATGAATGTTAATGGCCTCAGGAACGAGGTCAAACGTAAATGGGTTGAAGTAACATTGAAGAGGATGAGAGTAGATGTGATATTTTCCAAGAACACAATTATCAAATAGGATCAGAACTGGTAGTTAAGGGGTATAGGGTTTTTGCATGTGACGCAGGGGCTTTCAAGGGTGGGGTGATGGTGGGTATTAGAGAGTCCAGTCCTTTTACCTTGTCATCATGGGAGCATGTGGGAAGTCGAGTGGTAAGGGTGAACGGGGAGTGGGGTGGGGTACAAGTAAGTTTCCTTGGGGTATATATGCCGGCTGTTGCTAATAGGAGTATCAAGGATGATTTTGTTAATAACGAGTTGACGTATGCTTTCAGAGGATTGCCCCAAGTAGCGATTATAGCTGGGGATTGGAATAGTGTGATTCGGATTAGGGATGTGGAGCCCCGAAGGGTGTTTTGGGTCTCTAAGGGATGTATTGGGGGTGGTGGATGTGGTGGGGGAAGGGATGAGTTGGTGGAATATACTTTCTTAAGGAATAATTATGCGGCAAGACTGGATCGAATATATGTGACAAGGTCGGTGGATGTGCGAAAGGTGGAATGCTTTGATTTGGGTTTTTCAGATCACAGGGTGTGTTATTTGAAGGAGGGTGGGAAGGGTTGTGCATGTGTATAAGAGTTTTGGAAATGAATACGAGGTTATTGGAAAGGGAAGGGGAGGAGGAGGCATTTGAGACGTGGTGGGAAGGGTTGTGGGGGGGGATTGAGATAAAGTCGGGAGTTGTTAAATGGTGGAATGAGACGGGGAAAGTGGAAATTAGAAAGTATTATGAGAGGGTTGGCGGTGAGGAAATGAGGTATAGGTATGGGTATCAGAGGTATTTGGAGGGGCTTTTAGGTGAGTGTCAGGGTGGGGATTGGAGGGAAAGAATTATGGTGAGGTGGTAGAGTTAAGGGCAAAGTTAAGGGAAATACAGGAGGAGAGATTTCATGGACTAAGGATTCGAAGTGGTATGGAAGAAGTTTTGTGGGGAATAAAGTGTCAAAGGTAGTGTTAAGAAATTTTCAACGGCGAAGGAAAGGTATGTTGATAGAGTCATTGAAGGTGGAAGGGGGTGAGAGGGTATCAGGAGGGAAGGTACTGAGGACAACGAGAGGGATGGGGGGTACGCAGAGGGTTGGTTTTGTAACAAATATGAAAAGGGGAGACAGATGAGGAGGCTAAAGGTAGGATATTGAGGAATGGGAAATTATTAGGTGAGGAAGAGAGGAAGGAATGTGAGGGGAAATTTTGGAGGAGGAGGTATGGGAGGCGGTGAGGGGTTTGAAATTGGGAAAGTCGCCTGGCATAAGACGGGTTGCCGGGGAATTGTATGTTAAGCATTGGCAGGTTTTGAAGGGGTAATCGTTAAAATGGTAAATGAACTGAAAGAGGAGGGAATATGGGTGAGTCGATGAGAACGGGGTTGTAGTACTAGTGGCAAAGGGGGTATCAGGAGGGGTTAGGTGATTATAGGGGAATAGCATTATTGACTGCAGATTATAAAATATTTGCAAAGGTTTTAGCAAACAGGATCAAAAGAGGTTAGGGGAATGTTGCATGAGGGACAATACGGGTGCCGGGACGGAGTATCAGAACGGGGCATAGACGTATAAAGCAGTTTATTGAGAATAGTCAGATGGGAGGAGTATTGGGGGTGGATTGGCAGAGGGCATATGATAGGGTGGACAGGGAAATGTTATTGGATATTTTGGGTAGGCAAGGGTTTGGGGAGGTAGTTATAGGATGGGTTCGAACTTTGTATGAGGGGGCTTTAGTTAGGGTGCAAATTAATGGGAATGTGGGAAGAAAGGTGGAGATGAAGAAGGGTCTGAGGCAGGATGTCCGCTGTCACAGATCCTTTTGCCTTATTACAGGATCCGTTTTATAGGTTGGTGGAGGAGGATGTTTTACGGGAGGGTGACATGGAGGAGGATGCAGAGGGGGGTATTGTTGGTTATGTAGATGATACTACAGTGTTGGTCAGGTCTGAGAAGCAGTTGAGTATGATCAATGAGTTGGTTGAAAAGTTTGGGAAGGCAACGGGAATGAGGGTGAATAAGGAAAAATCTAATTTATTGGAGGTAGGCAGTTGGTCGGGGAGGGATGGAGTTGTGTGAAAACTATAAAAATATGTGGGATAGTGTTCAGCGCTGATCCTTTGGTGGCTAGAGAGGTAAATTCAAGATTGGTAGTGGATGCTGCTATTGATAGGATGAAGGGATGGGGAATGAGAGAGGTAACTTTGTTGCAAAGGGTGGTAGTTATTAACGTTTTAGTGTATAGTAAATTGTGGTTTAGGGCGGTGGTATATCCTCTCTTAAAGGTGGATGTGCAGCGGTTGTTGAAGTACGTGTTGAAGTTTGTATGGGGAATGGGAGACATTGGATGTGTAGGGAAGTAGTGGAAACGAGGGTGAGGTGGGGGGTTAGGGTTGGTGCCCTTGAGGTGTAGGTTAAGGAGTGTTTTTGTGAGGCATGAGTTTTTGATGAGGGGAGGAGAGGGGACGAAACGTGGGTTTGGTGATGAAGGAGGTGCGAAGGTGGTGGGGAGGAAAGGATATATTGCTTTGTGAGGCTATTTTACGAGGTTATTGGTTATGAAGGAGCCGGGAAGGTGTAGAGTAAGCCATTTGGATAGGTTGGGGATGGAGAGAATGGAGATGCAAGGGAGTGAGGTTTATCCTTTGTATGATTGGAAAGGAATTTGGGGGTGGTTAAAGAAGTTGAAGGTGCACCCAAGGGTGAGGGAAACAGGGTATAGGTTTCTTCAGGGTATTTTGGCATCCAGGGCCCAGCTTTATGTAATGGGGTTGAGTGGGGATGGGTATTGTCATAGGTGTGGGGAGGTAGATACAGCTTATCATGCCATCTATTTTTGTGAGGGTTTGGAAGCAGTGAGGAAATGGTTTGGGGGTTTTGAGGATGGTAGGTGGGGAGGGGTATCCGTTTTGAGGGCTTTGAGTTTAGATTTGGGGAAGTTCTCGGAAAGCATACGTAGAGGATGTCTTATTTGGTGTTGGATTTTATACATATATCTTGGGGTATGAGGACGTAGAGGGATGGTTCGAATAAGGGCTTTAGGAGCGGGGTTTTATAGGACAAAATGTAGGAATCGGAGTTTGTATAGTGGGGTATGGAACAGGGCTTTTTCAGTGGTTATCAAGAGATGACAGTGAATAGCATGTTGAGGGTGCCAAGGTGAAAGGACTGGTGTTGATTATGGTAGAAGTCACGGGAGGTGAAATGGGTAGAGGGTGGGTAGGAGGATAGTAATGTAGGTAGGGAGGGGAGAGGGGTGGGGGTTTGTGTTTTAAAGGGATTGGGAGGAGGAGGGGTAGTAGCTGGGTATTCTAGGTTCGGCAATAGATCAGGGAAATGGGCGGGAATTTTCTGGTTCAGTGCTCTAGTCTGGGAAATAAGATAAAAAAGTAGTGGTATTGTTCATAGAGACACCTTGAGGTAATGGGAACATTATGATTATGCTCTAGTGTCTAGTGTAATGTAGTGAGGTGCTATGTTGTTTGGCATATGTAATTTATGTTGATAATTATAAGCGTTCATATGTTTGGAACGCTCTTATGTATGTAATATGTACATATACCTGTCTCTTAATGTGTAATGTCAGGATTAGAATTAAGAAATATTATTAGAATAACAGCAAAGGAAAGTAATATGTGTATTTAAGTATATTAATGTTTTTATATACGGTTAGGGTGTGGTGCGCAGTGCACTGCGAGGTCAGTGAGAGACAGTCCAAGTTTAATTGTTTCATCTTGTGGAGAACATTTGACAGAATTCAAGAGGATGCATGGAAATAATGGTACCATGTAATATACAGTTCTGATTGTACAATTTAGTGTAAATAGTACAATTTAGTGTAGATTAGGGGTGTAGGGTGTGCTATGTATACATATAGTTGGTTTACTCAAAGATTTCAGAGGGAGTTTTATGTTAGGAAGGTTAAGGAGGGCATATTGCTTTTGTAAGTTTTGACTAGTGGTTTTTTTGTTCATAGAGGCTCCTTGATGTTATGAGCAATATGATCATGTATTCGTAACAAGTATAATGTGGTGAGTTTCTATGTCGATTAGAATATGTAAATTATGTTGGTAATTATAAGCGTTCATATGTTTAGAACGTTTCCATGTATGTAATATGTATATATACCTGTTTCTTAATAAAATATAAAAAAAAAAAAAAAAATCTTATTCTATATTGATATAGGTTTTGGAGCAGTACATTTTAACATACATTATTAGATACACACATAATTAGATACATAATTAGGTACATAATTAGATTTATAATAGTGAGGTAGTACAAATCATATTACAAATGGTAAATTTAGTAATTGGATTGGATTTGTCTTGGCATGATACACTGTTTCTATTAAAGCTCAAGTATTGGAAGAGTATCTTAGGCAACCTTAGGACTAACTTAAGATATAATAGGCAATACCTATATTAGGAATTTTATGTTTACAGTCATTTGGGCGAGTAAGTGTAAATTAGGGGAAATTACAGATAACGAGAGTAAGACTATATTGTTTTGGATGTGTTCTTGATACAAAAAGAATTAAGTGGTTTTCATTTGGTTAGCTGATGTTGGGGTGTTAGGGAGATAAGATGTTTTTTAACTGTAGTTTTGAAAATGGTGGAGTCTGCAGTTCTAGAGTTTTCAGGTAGTTTTTTCAGATTTTAGGCCCTTTTATGTACATCGAATTTTCGTAGAGGTTTAGCCGGACACCAGAAATGTCAGAGATTTTTGTCTGGTATTGTCTATGGGTCCTGTTGCAACTATCAAGAAAGTGTTTTAGTTCGGGGTTAATATTAGAATATATGGGTCCGTAAATGTAGGTTGCATAATAGTAGGTGTGAATGTTCTGTACAGTGAGTAGGTTTAGGTCTTTGAAGAGTGGGGGGGGGGGTGTTGTTTAGCATTGGATTGCGTGATAATTCTTACTGCGGTTTTCTGTTGGGTTATTATTGGCTTTAGGTGAGTTGCTGCTGTTGATCCCCAGGCACAAATAGCATAGGTGAGGTAGGGATAGATGAATGAATAGTATAGTGTGAGAAGGGCTGATTGTGGTACGTAGTAACATATCTTGGAGAGGATCCCAACTGTTTTGGATACTTTGTACCTCTTTCCAATCGCCCCGTATTTATTTACCCTCTTATTCAACCTAACTTGATCCATTTTTTTCTACAAAGCCAAACTATCTCAATAGCCCCTCTTCTGTTCATTGAATTTTGTCTTATACTACCATACAGTCTGCTGATTTCTTCACTTCTTATTCTCTGCAGCGAGCAGAAGGATATAGGAAGTGGAAATGTCTGAGAGCATTGTGTGGTGTGAACATTGTACAACATTCAAAAAGTCTCCTATCTATACAAAGACATTGGCACTACCGCCACACCGATACATTCCTAATGTCTGCAGCTGCTCTTCTGAATTTCCCAGTAGCCCTGCCATCTAACAATAAAAGTAACATCTTGCTTCCTTTAAAACCACATATGATCCTAACACTAGAACATTACACCACCTGTGACATTAAACATACTTGTGCCCAATACTCAAATTTACTAGTAAATATTTCCCTTTCTATTTTTAACACACCTGAGCCTCAGTCTCTTTGCAAAAACAATATATCGTTATCACCAACTTATTACCAGTTCCATACATTGTAAAACTAGATGCATTGAACCTTTATACACCTTTCTTTTTCAGATTCCATAAATGCCACGAATAATTTCTTCCCCTTATATAATTACGGATCACTTTAATGCATACATCTTTCTAAATTATATAGACTTTTCCATTGGTATATTGAACATGAAAGTAAGCTCTCGTATTAAACTTCTTTATACAGAGTAATTTTTGTCGTTGTAAATACAATGAAAAAGTATATTGAAAATTTAATAGCACGTGGAAAGGCATTCATAGTACGGGCTATTAAATTTTGGATGCACTTTTTTAGCAGTATTTAAAAAAAATCATACTATATAGAGCAATTTTATAAGAGCACCTTCTGTGTTTATTTCTCTATAATGTTCATTACCTTTGTAACTTGTTCAGCTATCAAAACTTTGGGCCCAGTCCCTGGACCCATTATGTACCTCTGTAATTTTTTTTACTATCGCCTACAGGATGGGTATGGGGTGCATAATAAAGATATTAAACTAACTTATTTTCCTTTTATACAAATGAACCATACATACTATTTGCCAATCAGGTATTTTCTTACGTTTTATGTAAATTAGCCAACTATACCAACTATCCCAACAGTTCATTCCCAACTGCCTTCAGCATTTAGTCTTAATCTAATTTATTATAGCTGTTTTGTTATTTATTACCTGCTTACTGCTTCAGTAACATCTTTCCACACTCCGGCTCTTCATTCCTCCTCCTCTCCCTAAACTTGAAATTCTGCCTTCATTACATCATCTATATTAAACAACAACAAAAAATATTCTCCAAATTTCCCTAACACCTCTGGTCCTGACTCAGCATATCACAAATTTCGCTTAACAACAAATTTGTTTGCTCTATTAGTTATCTCAATTTCTTAACGTTGTAAGTTTACTAGTAACACCTTACCTAATATTTAAACTGCCGTTCCTTTGTACTCCTCAACGCTCTTCAACTTATCTCTTCTACATATGGTCCCCTTATAATTTTTACGTTGTAGAAACCTTCTATGTGCCATTTTTCTCATCATTCCACCAATTATATTTCTTACCTTCTGCTGTACTCACAGGCATTGCAGTTTGAAATATAAATCACACTTTTTCGATATCCTCCTTATTACCAATGCATTTTTAATGTACTATATGCATATTCACGTGTCTCAATGTGTGTTGACTACTCATCTCGTATACTGCCTCCCTCTCACTCTTACTTTAGCTACCACTAAACTAATCAGACGTATCAGTGGCTTAAAGGCTTACCCCTCAGTTTTTTACTCTCCTGGCAAACTGCTCTCGTTCCACTCTTCATTTTCTATATACTTATCTTTTTTCTTTAAGCATGTAATGCATATTACTAAACCTTTTTCCGCTCATAACTAAATTAAAGACCCCATTGTTATTTAGACCATTTACTCCAAGCTTTTTTACAAATACAATAGTCACATTCTCATTAATACGTTCCAAGACTATTGTGGCGTGCGTCGAGTATGTTTCATTTATTGGACGCGTGTCACTCCAAAAGTCATAGAAATCGTAGCCACTCCAAAACCAATGAAAATGGATGCAGAGTAGTAAATAAAAAAAGTTCAAAGAAGTTAAGAGGTTCACCACCAAACTGTTAACTCTTATGTCCTTCATACTGCTACTACTAGGGTGGCCAAGGATATAATTCAGACTGAGGAGGGGTTGTTAAAATGGTTTGGGCATGGATAGAGGATGGAGAATAGTGACGTAGAGGGTGTATAAATCTGAGGAGGAAGGTAGAAGGGAAAGGGGTCGTCCCAGGAATGGTTACAGGAAGGAGGGTACAATAGGCTTTGAGTTTTAGGGGCTTGATCATTGAGTAAACTTGTGTGAGCGTTACAGATACGAGTGAATGTAGACAGGAGGTTTTTTAATGGACTTGGTGTTGGAGTGTGAGCAAGGTAACTTATGAAGGGGTTCAGGTAAACCGGGTAGCTGGATTTGTCTTGGAGATAGGATGGGCTGTGCCTGCACTCTGAAGAAGGGATGGGGGACGCTGCAATCGGATTGTAATATTAGCACACTTGTTCTAAGACGGTGATTGAGTAAATGCTGGTGAACGTGTTTCTCTTTGGGTCACCCTGCCTTGGGCGGGAGACGGCCGTTGAGTGATGATAATAAATTAAAACTTTCGGCAGCTATTTACTCCTCGGAAGAGGCAGAATTACTCCTTCTCAGTGGGGTAATTACCCCAGGTTAAATACCACTACAGTTAGAGTAATTAAGAGCCGTGTGAGATTTAATCATAAAAAATACTTTAGTCAGGCTAGATTCTGTATTCTTTCATATGGAAACGCTAAAACAGTAGGGGTCATACAGCGCTTGAGGAATGAAAGGCAATCAGGCTCGATCCAATGAAATGCAAGTAGTTCAGTCCAAAGCATTTTGGACGTTTCACACTGGTAGGATTATTGATCTTTTATTTTTGTCCTATGAGCATGTAAGATGGCAGGTTATCTTAGACTTACTTAAATTTAGTGCACACTTAATATGTTTTTCTCGTGTTTCTTAAGTCTTATTGGGTTAAACCCTAACTTACGCGTTATATAAACTGCAAACATGTCTTTATCACAGCAACAATTGTTTCTTGTGCAAACTTTATTTTGGTAAGAGAATGATTTCTTGTATAGTTAACATTCCTGTAACTATTATTGTAAGCTGATTCTCTCCAATTAATGTTCACTTTATTCCTATTATATCTCCTTTTACTGCAACTGATTTTCACACAGTCGAGTTACTTAGCTGTTTTAATTTTTAAGGTTATAATCATGACTGATTTCTACGGTATTTTATAGCTAGGTTTTAAATAAGATATTACAAGGACCTCAGTGGAAATAAATCACTGACTTTTTTGGGGGTTATCCTAGGTAATTTACACATGCTAAACTATGTATAATTAGACTTGTAGGTTCGCCGGTCTTGTCCCGGCCCGGGTCTTTTCCAGATGGTGACCCGGCTAATTGGACTTGTGTGTATCTGTACCTAAATATACTTACTTATGCAGTGCGCCAGGCCAGTCACAACAGCGTAACAAACAGGTCGAACATAAGCAAAAGCGTGCTATGCCATTCCATAACTGCAGGTTAAGTTTCTTGCCACCTAATCCACAAAACTAACCAAATATTGGACATTATAAGGAATAAATATTCGACCAACTCAGACCAGGATCTGAACTTATTGATCCTTATTTCTGTTATACTTCCTTTCCAGTTTAGAAGGCCTGGGTTTCCCTCAAGGGAAGTACCTGGATGTTGAGGGACTCTTGGTCCAAGGAATTTGACCTTTCCTCTCCTTCCTTGGAACGATCCTGATTGCCTTCCATTCCCTAGGCGTTATATGACTCCTCCAGGTCTAGTGCTTTCCCCCCAACATCTGATACCTGTTATAGATTCCAGGGGCGATGAACTCTGGAATCTATAACAAGTATCAGATAACTTAAAAGTCTCGAGTTTGATGCTCTGTCAAGGCTAAAAGTGCTAGCTATTTTCCTTGTGCCTGCTAACTGTAAGCACCTAATTTTTAAAATATATATCTGGGTGTTAGACGAACGGGACAAACCAATGCTATGAAAATGTGTTTGTTAGTAAAGACCAGCCTTCCTGAAAGTCGCATCCTGGGCAAAAATTGTAATGCGTATGAAAATTAAACTTGCTGGAAGGATTGAAGTGTTAGGCAAAAGATATCAGCATACTAAGGTGTATGTATCTCTCGATGTGTAAAATAAAAATATATGTTCACAACAAAAAATACTGTTGAGACATGGGTAGGTAAAGGAAGATAGTTAGGCCTGGCTCTTAACCATAGATGAAAAAGGGGGCATGGCTGGAAATTACACAACTGACAGGGATACAAAAGTGTACTGAATAAAGACATAAGTGGTAAATAGACAGTTAATAAAGACACAAGGAAATATTAACTGAACAATGATAGTGACAATGGCCTCCATACAGGAATTAAAAGCTACATAAGACAGGGCTTTGGGCTATTTCACATCTTTCCCCCATGAAAGGTACCTTGATGTTTGTGATTGATCCAGGGAATAGAACTTAGTGCCTCCCATTCCCAGGTATTATGTGACTCCTATAGGTGTAGCATTTTCCCCTGATTAAAGTAAAATAAACATTAGTTTGTGGAAAACTAAGAGATAGGTCAGTACAAATGGGTAATTGCACTCTATTACATGTACAGTAGCGACCAGCGAAGGGGCGGGGCCAGGAGCTGTTACTCGACCCCTACAACCAAATATAGATGAGTATATAGGTGAGTACATACAAATAGATAAGTAGAGAGACTATGATTCAACCCCCCTCAGGGAAAGTTCCTTGATGCTGGAGAGGGGCTTTTGATCTAGGGAATTGGATCCGTGCTCCAGTTCCCTGAATTAAGCCTGAATACCTTCCACATCTCCCCCACAGGCACTATATAATCCTACGGGTTTAGCGCTTCCCCCTTGATTATAATAATAATGTGATTCAACCCCGTAACCACAACTACGTAACATACATACACATATTCACATACACACAAAGGAATATGCAAGTAACGTGTAATGATACATGCGCGGTGATTGTAAATATTTAATAATGTGTGAGAAGAGAGGGATTAATTGAAGAGTGTAAGTTAAGATTGGCGGGTGAGGGTGGCTTGTGAGGGCGAGGGGCAGTTGGCAACACTGTGAGTGCAGGATCACCTGTCCTGACGGTTGACGAAGACTTGCATGGCATTTTGCCACTCAAAAATGTAACCCAAATCTCAAATTACGATGAAAGCCATGGTGGTGTGAGTGTTGTGCACCCGCGTAAGAGTGATGTGACAGTGGGCAGATAAATACAAGTGTATAATAAGGCCGGAGGTCCTACAGGCAGGCATGGATATGGCCCATTGCCTACCATGTTGAGCAGTAAACAATACAAGTTATTTCAATGTCTACATCATAAATAGAATGAAAAAAATGTTTCCCGCGACATCCAACACAGACTCGCAAGTATACAATTTCGACAGCGAGGAGAACTCTCAGAAATGGAAGCGTTTGTTCCTTAGTTCCCTTCAGAAGGTGAGTTTGTTATCATTGACAGGATGCTTCTGTCAACTGCTGCTGCTCCTCTTAACTCTTCTTCTCTCTCCACTAACTCACACTTGTACTCATCTACATCTAACCCTCACAAATATATAACGAAAGCTGTTTAATTATATTAAAAAACTAGTAATGAGAGAGAGAGAGACGTGTTTGTTTTGGTTGGCTGAGTTTGTTGATGTTAGTTATTAAGATCATTCTTCAGTCAAATTAAGTCGTATACAAAAGTATTACAGCACATATATGTAAAATGTGTTTAAATTTGAAAAACTACAGTATTGCATATAGTCAGTAAACAAGTAGAAAAATGATATGGCTAAATTAGGATTTCCTACAACTGGTATGAGGTAACAAGCTTGTTAATACTGTCTAAACTGCAGAGCTGTGTGACCCTTATGGGTTTAGCACTTGGTTATAATAATAATAATGTCTAAACTGCAGCAAGATAATGTTGAAACATGTTGCTGTTATATTTGCAACCTACGTATTTTAAACTAATATGCAAATGCCGAAAAGTTTAAAGTATTTATTCTGTAGAAATGTGTAGGAGCCCTATGGAAATACATTATATTTAGCTTTGATGAGTTATCCCAGGTTAAATAATCATTTATCATCACTGTATGCCTATAGAAATATTGGTGCTTAATGCACACTTTTGTGAAGAGTCAAAACACCAATCTGTGAATATATGAGAATATTTTTATAAACTGGATGAACCACACAGTTTGTTATTTTTATGACTATTATTATAATGTATATTTTAATCTAAATATACTTTGTGACCCATACTGGTTTAGTGCTCTTGTTAATAATAATAAATAACATAAACTAAATATAGTGGTACCTCGAGTTACGATATTTTTTCGTTCGAGAATGCTGTTCAAGTGCCATTACCAAACGAATTTATCCCCATAAGAAATAATGTAAAATAGACTAGTCCTTTTACACCCCCAAAAATATACTTACAAAAGCATTTAAAAAAATAAACTTACATAAAAGGGCGATTTTGGGGACCATCGTAACTCAAGGTACCACTGTATAGCTTACTTTTTCTCAAAAAATAACAAGGGCTGTGCTGCAGATGACAATTTATGTTCAGTATATGTACTAAATATTGAAAAATACAGTACATACTTTAAAACAATTATTGGCATTGGGTATTAAACACACCGAGTGTTGTCTGACTCTTGATCTAAGGAATCGGACCTGTGCTCCAATTCCTTGAATTGAGTCTGAATGCCTTCCATTTCCCCAGGTGCTGTATGACCCCTATGGGTTTAGCACTCCCCATGAATATATGTAATAATAATAATAAAAAAGCCTGCTTTTGCTATGTACATACATGTACAGTGGACCCACGGTTTTCGTAATTAATCCGTTCCAGAAGGTTGCTCGAAATCCGAAATGGACGAAAGCCGAAGTAATATTTCCCATAAGAAATAATGTAAATCCAATTAATTCGTTCCAGACACCCAAAAATATTCACAAAAAAATAATTTAAAGAATGACTATAGTTTACATACAGAAAACAATGATAAATATAAACATTACATACCTTCATTGAAGACACTTGTTGGCGTATTGATGAAGGCGAGGAGGGGAGGAGGAGGAGAGTTTGTTTGGAAGGGGAATCCCTCTCCATAAGGACTTCAGGTATCAAAGCCCTCTCTGGGGTTACTTCCCTTCTTTGTCTTTTATTGGCATTGGACCCCTGTCGCACTAAAAATCTGTCCAGAGAACTCTGTTTCTGATGTCTCTTTAGATTTGCCAAAAATGGGACAAGACATTGTCATTGAACATGTTGCAGACACGGCTTGCAACAGTTTTGTTAGGGTGATAATTCTCCGCAAAACTTTGCAACTCGCTCCACTTTACACACATGTCCTTAATCACTGAAGAAGGCACATTTTTTCCCCTCTTCCTCCTCTGAAGCAATATCCTCAGCTGCAGTCTGTTGCTGTTCCAGTTGAAGGTGTTGCAGCTCTTCAGTGGTTAGCTCTTCCCTGTGGTCCTCCACCAACTCTTCCACATTCAACCCCATGGACTTCCCCAAAGACACAATACATTCCACAATAGGCGTAGGATCCTCAGGGTCAGCCTCAAAACATTCAAAATCCTTCTCTTGGACACATTCTGGCCACAGTTTTCTCCAAGCAGAGTTCAAAGTCCTGATAGTCACTCCCTGCCAAGCCTCATCTATAAGGGTTATGCAGTTGAGGATATTGAAGTGATTCCTCCAGAACTCTTAGGGTCAATTCAGTGTCTGAGGTCACTTCAAAGCACCTTTGAAACATTGAGAATGAGAATTTTTTATTTCATTGCAAGTTTACATCAAGATTTTGTAATTACAATCATGAACTGAAGTGCAAGGAGAGCCACTAACATGCCATGGCATTAAGGGCAGCAATCTAAGCCTTATGGACCTATGTACTTAATACTAGAGGAAATTGATTGTTTGTTTATTAAATATTAGTTGCAACCTTATAAATTTGTTCAAATTACAATATGATGATATTACATTGTAACAAGTGTTTAGTAGGATGGTAACATAATAGTAAAAATTGAAATTATCTTATAGGAAAATAACCGTGAGTATTTTTGAAAGTAATTTATAGTATGAGTATTTAGTTTAGGGTGAGTAGGTGGTTTTTGAGAAGTCTTAAATTGATTTTCAGACAAGGTTATTTTAGTATTTACTGGTAATGAATTCCAGATTCTGGGGCCCTTTATGTGCATAGAATTTTTACATAGGTTGATATGGACACGGGGTATATCAAAAAGTGATCTGTGTCTTGTGTTGTGGTCATGGGTCCTATTAAAGTTGGTGAGGAGAATTTTGAGCGGAGGGTTTATATTAGAGTGTAGAGTTCTATGTATGTAGTAGGCACAAGAATAAGTGTGAGTAAGAATAAGTAGAGTAGAGTTTTTTGAAGTTTAAAATGACCTGCTGGTCCATGGGCTGGATGAGAGGAGTGGTATTAGGGGGGTAAGAACTTCTCTTTGATGAAATTACACTCTTCAAACAATAGGTCTTCCAAGTCTGGAGAATGAGCAGGAGCATTGTCCATTACCAGGAGGCACTTAAGTGGCAATTTATTTTCCAGGAGGTATTTCTTCATACTCAGGCCAAACACTTCATTGACCCACTCAATGAAAATTAGCCTCGTGACCTATGCCTTATTGTTAGCCTTCCACATCACACACAATTTACTTTTGATGACATTGTTTTTCTTGAACACACGTAGATTTTCAGAGTGATACACGAGTAAAGGCTTCACTTTGAAATCCCCACTAGCGTTACCACAGAACAAAAGAGTTAGCCTATCCTTCATAGGCTTGTGTCCTGGCAGTGCCTTTTCCTCCTGCGCGATGTAGGTCCTCTTTGGAATTTTCTTCCAAAAGAGGCCTGTTTCGTCACAATTGAACACTTGTTGGGGAGGAATCCTTGAATTCATCAACAAATTCTTCGGACGCATGTTCGTCTGAACTTGCAGCCTCGCCATGCCTTACAACACTGAGTATGCCACTACGCTCCTTGAATCTGTCGAACCAACCTTTGCTGGCCTCAAATTCACTAACAGCAGCACTTGTTCCAAGCATTTTCTTTATGAGATCCGCATGTAACTGCCTTGCCTTTTTTCAAATGATCGACTCCACAACACTATCTCCCGCTAACTGTTTTTCGTTGATCAACACCAACAACAACTTCTCCACATCCTCGATTGTTTGTGATCTTTGTTTCGTTAGCATATTTACTCCTTTCACAACATCAGCTTCCTTGATTTCTGCTTTCTTCGCGAGGATGGAACAGATTGTTGATGTTGACTTCCCATACATCCTGGCGAGCTCGGCCACACGCGCCACTTACATATTTTGCTACAAGTTCTTTCTTGAATTCTATCATGTTTCTCACCTTTACCAAAGGGCTGGCACTCTGAACTTTCTTTGGCCCCATGGTGGCTTATTTCAGTCACAATCCATAAACCACAAAAAACAATGGATGAATTCGCAGAGTATTGCTAACTCAACAAAAGACAGACAGACTGAGTGTGGTATGCGAGAGAAGCGGCATCCCAGACGAATGGACGCGTCTCATACACACAATTTAAAAGCGATGCTCAAAATCCGGGGGGAAATTTCGCTGAAAAAAGTGCTTGAAATCCAAATTGCTCGATTTCCGCACCCCTCGAAAACTTGGGGTCCACTGTCTACCTACCTGGAGGGCATTCTGGGGATCGACGTCCCCGCGGCCCGGTCTATGACCAGGCCTCCCGGTAGATCAGGGCCTGATCAACGAGGCTGTTACTGCTGGCTGCACGTAGTCCAACGTACGAACCACAGCCCGGCTGATCTGGCACTGACTTTAGGTATCTCTCCAGCTCCCTCTTGAAGGCAACCAGAGGTCTACTGGTAATGCCCCTAATGGCTGGTGGGAGGCTGTTGAACAGTCTTGGGCCCCGGACACTTATTGTGTTTTCTCTTAGTGTACCAGTGGCTCCCCTACTTTTCACTGGGGGTACGTTGCACCGTCTGCCAAGTCTTTTGCTTTCATATGGAGTGATTTCTGTGTGCAAATTAGGGACCAGTCCCTCTAGAATCTTCCAGGTGTAGATTATGATATATCTCTCTCGCCTGTGCTCCAGTGAATATAAGTTTAGTGCTTCCAGGCGTTCCAAGTAGTTAAGGTGTTTGATGGAACTTATACGTGTATATATATATCTTTTTTCCAGCACTTGTGGGTACACTGTCTCATTCCATCTATCTGGGGCTACTTGATTCCATCTCATAAATATACGTAGTTCAAATATATAAATGCAAGTATGTAGTATATAATTTGATCATACAGAATGTGAAAAGGACTTGGGAGTTATGGTAAGCAGAAATCTGACGTAGTGCCTAAGCGTCCGTAATAAAGCTAATAGATTGCTTGGATTTATAACAAGAAGTATAAGCAATAGGTGCCCAAAGATTATTCTACAGCCCTAAGCATCATTAGTAAGGCCTCATTTAGATTGTAATGCAGTTCTGGTCTCCATTCAGCAGAATGGATACACTGTACTGTAAATGCACTGAAGAACATATACATGTACAGAAAAGGATGACAATAATCCATTGTATAAGGAATCATTCATACCAAGATAAATGGTGAGCCCTGAGCCTGCACTCTCTGGAAAGATGTATAATGAGGGGGAGATACGATTGAAGGATGAAAGTGGAAGATGGATACAGTATAAATAAAGGAGATGTAAACAGGATGCTCAGGTTATCTAACAGAAAAATAACTCAAAACAGTGGATTCAAGTTGAATGAAATCAGATTTAGAAAGGATACATATAGAACATTATTGATTTTGAAATAGAGCTGTTAATAAGGAATACACCTAGTTATAATTGAAGGATGCTCCTCAACTGAAATTGGACATTATTTTATATTTTAAGATATGTGCAAGCTATTGGGTAAATTGTTATTTTGGTAGATATTAGTAAAAAAAAAAAAATTGGTATGAGCTGCACTTTAGAATCTATCAACTCTTAGTATTGCAGCCTGGCCAATCACGGCGAATGGAAAAAAAACAAAAGATGCAGCTGACATAAACAACAACAGATATTTGGGTAAGGCTAAGTTAAGCTTAGGTTATTTTAGGTTGGGTTAGGTGGGTTTTGTTAAGTTTGGTTACTTACAATTTGCACAACATAGTACAGTGGGACCTCGGCATACAAGCAGCTCCCAACTCGAACAATTATGTAAGTGTATTTTTGTAAGTGCTTTTGTAAGTGTATTTTTGGGGGTCTGAAATGGATTAATCTAATTTACATTATTCCTGATGGGAACAAATTTGTTAGGTATTGGCACTCGAACAGCCTTCTGGAACGAATTAAGCTCGTAATTCTAGGTACCACTGTACTGTCTCAACAGGGATAACATATACCAGACCCAGTTCTTTTTAGTCATGATAGAAAACAAGCATGCTTCTTTGTAGCAAAAACTGAATGTAATTGGATTAGAACAATTTTTTATTCAGTGTTTCCAGAGCTGGATTAAAATTTTGTAGGCCCCTGGGGTACAGGTACTGTGAGGCCACCAGTGATATTTTCAAAAGGTAAAAAAGTTAAAGAAATATTAAATTTATTTTTACAAGGCTTTCCACAATTAAAATTCAAACATTTGCTTTGCGTAATTTCTTGGAAACAAATTTCTTCAAAATACATAGTATCAGTAAATTGTAAGTTGTTGAGAACATCTCTGGAGGCCCTCCAGCTGGCAGAGGCCCCTGGGCTGCAGCCTCTAAAACCCATGCCTTAATCCTTTCCTGAGTGTTCGTATGCAATATGGAACATTTGGACCTAGTGCCTGGTAGAAATGTAGAAGTCCAAAAGTAAAGACCATCTTTGGTTTACCATTCTGTATAATTGTAGGTTATCATTACAGATATTTTGATAGTAATTTTAGGTTTGATATTGACCTGCATTGGCAAAGTCTGAGGATTCTCTTCCTGGGTTATCTTGGATCTTTCAGACTGTTGGGGAAAGTTTGAGACTAAAGTGATGTTTTGAAGAGTATTGCTATGGCTGGTGATGCCATAACATGCACATACATAGGTTGTATGTCATGATTATTTCCACTTTTTACAGTATGTACTTTTAAATTATGGTATTTATAATAATTATTTCAGGATGTGATTGGTCGAAAGGAATTTGGATAGTTATTGGCAAATAGTTATTTACATTGGTTTGGCTCAATGTGATATTCTAGAAATAAGTGATGTAAGCTGATTTAAAGGAAATTATCATCCTTGGTTTTACATAATAAATTCTTCGTGTATATACAGTATATACTGTACCTGTAATTTCTTGCCTCTATCAAACATTTGTGATTTGATGGAAAAGTTAATCTTGTTTACTGTACTGTATTAAATACAAAGTCTGGCATACATCATGTGCTTTTTATTAATGTTGGTAGAATTACCGACTATGTTAAGTAAAAGGACACGTGCAACTAATACAACATTTTATTGTGGCAACATTTCGCTCTCCAGGAGCTTTGTCAAGCCATTATGTGCTTTAGTGCATAGTAGAAGATTATTTGATGCTTTTTCTACAGGTGCTGAAGCAGGTTCATCCAACATTAGCGGCCAAAGATGATGCACTTGAATATGTGGAGAGTCTCATCCTGCGGTTGTTGGCTATGTTGTGTGCACGTCCTGCCCCTCACACTGTCCAGGAAAGTATTCCATTAACCATATTACTGATATCTATGTTGCTGCCTCCTCCCACAAAAAAAAAAATTAAACTACTTTGTGATTCTATGGAAGAAATCACAATAAAACACATGATTGCAAATACGTATGAAAAAAATAACACATTGAAAATAGGAACTAAAACATAAGTGCTTTCATGTGCTTATACAGATATCTTCAGAGAAATAGGAAGATGAGGAAAGAGAAGCACATTATATATATTAAACCCTGAGGTGACACCTCACTCAAACTATGTCCCGTAGCTCGATCGCTAGCGCACTCAGCTCTCACTCTGAGGTCCGGAGATCGAATCTCCTCCAGTACGGCTGGAAAACGTTAGGGACGTGTTCACCCATCAGTTTAAAATGGGTACCTGGGTGTTAGTCGACTAGTGTGAATCACATCCTGGGACAAAACTGACCTAATTTGCCCGAAATACTTAGCATAACAAGGGGATTTCTATATATAGTAGTATGTCATTGATGTCAGCTAGGCCTGTATACCATGTACAGTGGACCCCCGGATTACGTACTGCTCCAAACTCGAACAATTTTGTAAGTGAATTTTTGTAAGTGCTTTTGTAAGTGTATTTTTGGGGGTCTAAAAAGACTAATCTAATTTACATTATTCCTTATGGGAACAAATTCGTTCGCTAACGGCACTTGAACAGCATTCTGGAACGAAATAGTAATGACGTAATCCGGGGGTCCACTGTACATGTACTTGTAGTAAATAAAGATATTATTATTATTTATTAAACCTAACCCACACATACATTCGTCTAACATTAAGTTAAATTGTTGGCATGGCAAAGAACACACATTATTTTTGTGAAGAATATTTTTACCTTTAATATTATGGACAGTATTCTGGATTATAAAATTGTCAAGTTTATACATTCAGGGTTTAACATATAAAATGTGCTTCTCTTGCCTCATCTTCCTATTACTTTGAAGATGTGTGTGTAAGCACATGAAAGTACTCAAGTTTAATTTCCTATTTTCACTGTGGTATTTTTTTTTTCATGTTTGTGATTCTATTTTATCCTTCTGCATTAATTATTCTTTATTTTCTTTCATCTGTCTTACTTTCGTGTTTTGCTGATTTTTAATTTGTTATTACTGTAATTTTTTATTACTGTAATAACAGCCCTGTATTGAGAAATTTTGGATTTTTTTTTAAAGCTTTCTGACATTTATTGGTGTGACAAGAGCAGGTATTTTAGTGTTTGGGAAAGCTTTTACCTGTGCCATCCTTTGATTGTCAAAAATGGTGCAGTTGTAGAGTGAATATTACATTTACTTTCAAATATTCTTTATTTACAGGATGTTGAGGAAAGAGTACAGCGAACATTTCCAAACCCAATTGATCGCTGGGCAATTGGGGATGCTCAAGCAGCAATTGAGAAGGGGCGCAAGAAGTCACCCCTTGTCTTACCTGCAGAGAAAGCCCACCCTTTATTACGAGTAGGTAGACCAAAGCATGCATTGTTACCAATAATAGATTGGCATGCAAGCAAGTGGTCTTTGTGTTTTGCCATGCTCTTGGAGTGCAGGTAAAGTAATATCTGTGATAGGACTCGGGGAAACCAATTAGCTGAACTTGAAGTTTGGAGTTTTATTATGCATTAAATATGTATTACGTATATGAGTAGTAAACAGAAGAGAGTCAAGCTGCACATAATGGGTCCAGGGACTGGGCCCCAACATTTTTAGTTGTAATGAACCACAATATTTATAAATTTATTAATACAGTAATCACAGTAATGATTTGTTTACACAAATAATGAATTCATTTGCATAACCAGAGATAATTTCTTGTCTGTTAATCATAGTCTACATAGCTTTAGCTCCAGTGATAACACCTTAGCTTAATCCTTTGTGCTGTTACCTGTTGCTAAGAGACCACTGTCATCTGAGGACCTGACTGGGAATAAGTCAGTCACACTGTGATTATTTTGTTTTTTCATGGTTAAAGTTACCACATTTGTATGCCTATAACAATTATATGTTTCTAGGAACTATTGTGTAAGTGTATACCTCTATATACACTTATTATACAGTAATAGGATTACATATATATAATGCTAATGGACATGTAATTTACATTATACGAGAAGAGTAGGGGGCCAAAGATACTTCCTTGTAGAGGTCTACATTTCAACAAGGGTTCTGATTCAATTTTATTAGCATTATTTTCCTGGTTAGTTTATTAAGCTTAAAGTTCATATTAACTACATTGCTGATTAATACTTTAATCCCAAAAATAGGTATTAACCTTCTTACATCATATATGTACCTTTGGGATACATATACGTATGTATATGTATGTACTGTATATACCATTTTTTTATTAGGCTGAAAATCTTTTCACCTTGCATGTCACCTGTACATCACAAGTTAAGAATACAGTAGGGCCCCACTTATACGGCAGGTTAGGTTCCAGGCTACTGCTGCAGAGCAGATATCACCGGAAAGCAGAACACCATTTTTTCCCCTTATAAAGGCCAGATAACAAGTTTACACTAACATATATTAAGTTAGCAATAGAACTAGGCATTAAAAAATAATAAAAGGTAAAACACACACAGTACACTCATTATTTACCTCATAATATTTGTAGTCTTAGTGTAGGGCAAAAGGTGAGTACATGTAGTATTTATTGTAAGAAGTTAGGTGTGGTAGGTATGGTAGCCCTCCTGGCCACCCCACCCACACATAATATATTACGATGCTTAAAGCACTCTAGAGTGATAAAATGCATATACAGTACACTCATTACTTACCTTAAAATATTTGTAGTCTTAATGTAGGGTGAGAGGTGAAAAGTATTGTATTTGTGGGAAGTCATGTGGGAGGTATGGTAGCCCGCCTGGCCACCCCACCCACACACAATATACTACAACGCAAAGTGCTCTAGAGTGGTAAATGCATATACAATACACTCATTACTTACCTTAAAATATTTATAGTCTTAATGTAGGGTAAGAGGTGAGTAAACAAGAAGAAATGAATAAACGAGAGAGAGAATGAGTACATGAGAGATTAGTAGGTTCACGAGTTTTGTTAACAAACCAGCCGAACACGTATGGTTTTAGTTCACTCCTGCAAGCCGCCTGGAGAAACATCTCGTATTTATGTTAATTTATTTTACTGTGGGTATATTTGTTTATATGTTATGTAGCGTGTTTATTATATAATTTTGAAAAAATATCATAGATGGATTAAGCAAAATGTCTATACAATATTAACATTTTATATTACATTTAATGTGCCTCAGTGATTATTATTGTGTTATTATTATTATTATTATTAATATGGCATATTCAAGACTAATAAGACACTCTTAGTGATTTAAACCCTTTGGGGGTCGACAGGCCCTCTCCCAAACTCGTTCTCAGGGTCAAAAGTTTTTTGGAAAAAAAATTATTTTTTCTTATGAAATGATAGAGAATCTTTTTCCGATCATAACGACACCAAAAGTATGAAATTTGATGGAAAACTTACGGAATTATGCTCTCACGAAGTTATCGGTCTCGACTACATTTACGCATCGGCGATTTCGCCCAATTTGAGCCCTATTTTTGGCCAATTCCAATGTTCCAGTCTATTAAAATCATAGCTACAGTGGACCCCCGGATTACGTCATTTTTTCGTTCAAGAATTCTGTTCAAGTGCCATTACCGAACGAATTTATTCCCATAAGGAATAATGTAAATTAGATTAGTCCTTTTAGACCCCAAAAAATACACTTACAAAAGCACTTACAAAAATAAACTTACATAAAAGGGCGAGTTTGGAGACCATCGTAAACCGGGGATCCACTGTATTTTGCTAGAACTCCATTTCTTCTATCGATTGAGTACAGGAAACCGCCCATTTACCAATTTCAACTACCCAAAAAAGTGGTCAGAAATTAGCAATTTGGCCAATTTCACACAAATTTCAAACGATGCCAATTTCAAAATGGGGTCCAGAATAAACAAGGCAGACATTCCTGGCACTAAAGTAACATCTTCTCTGTTCATTAGTCACGTCTCCAGGCCCCTCTTACATTACTTTTGCTTTCCATTTTGAATTTTTATTCTCACAAAAAAATAGAAGATTTACTGTTATGTATACAACTGCATCATTGTAAAAATGGTATAAATAATATCAGCGCACTTGTGCAAGAATATTAGACTCTCCAGTTGATGTGTATTGGACGCATGGTGTGATTTGTTTACTCTTGAACATCGGCCAAAATCGAACATTTTCACTACTTTGCGCTCAGTTTCAAGGTACAGTGGTACCTCGAGTTACGATATTTTTTCGTTCGAGAATGCTGTTCAAGTGCCATTACCAAACGAATTTATCCCCATAAGGAATAATGTAAAATAGACTAGTCCTTTTACACCCCCAAAAATATACTTACAAAAGCATTTAAAAAAATAAACTTACATAAAAGGGCGATTTTGGGGACCATCGTAACTCGAGGTACCACTGTACTTGTCATCGTGAAACCAGTCAAAATTATCTCTATTTCTGTAATATATCATCTATTCTATAAAATGAGACTAAGAAAACGAGAATACAAGCATAAATACCATACAAAAATAGACTGCAAAGTCGCTGTTTTAAACCAAAAACACAGTCAGAGTTTTTTTTGCTCGTTATGCACTGTGTGGTGCAGGAATTTTTTTATACTGCGCACACTGACCGCACAGACCCATTCTATCTAGGCCTAACAGCCTGTTTCTGCTTGATTTGAGGGTGCTAAAATTTAGGCGTACTAGTATGTCAATAACCCCAAGGCGTAAGCCGTACTATTACAACCAAAATCACGAAAGGGTTAAAGCCTATTGACTACAAATTCCCCATTCACCACAAACTAAGAATACCTATTCCCTAAAACAGGAAATAGCATTAAAGTAAACTGTCAGTGTGTACACCAATAAACCCTCTGTGTATATACTATATACACACACCTCTTGGTATATATAATCTTATTTAGTTCTAACAATGTTTTCTTCTATTCAGATTAGTCTCTACCAGGTAAGTGTTGCTTCACATTAGGAAATGTTAGATCAAACAAATGTTAGTTATAGGATATGATTAGAGCATATATGACTAATGTTTTGTACACATTATACATTCAAATAAATATTTTAATTGTAGTTGAACCTAAAATGATAATATAAACAAGATTCTGTAATTGGTTAGACATTTCAGAAGTGTGTGTGAATATTAAATTTTCTCTAAAATCATTTTAAGAGATACTGTTGTTATTGTCCTTTTCAAATTTGGACTGTAGAGTATAAATATTAGTAATATTTAAATCATCCATTTCACAAAATTCATGTAACTTTGTGTATAAATGTCACTTTGTGTATAACTAAGCTTCAGAAACAAATTTTTTTTTAAAGATTGTCCCGCAACTCGATTGCTAGCGCACTCAGCTCACGCTCTGAGGTCTGGGGGTCAATTCCTGGTATGAGTGGAAACATTAGGACATGTTTTTTTAAGACACCTGCTGTCCATGTTCACCTATCAGAAAAATAGGTACCTGGGTGTTTGTCGACTGGTGTGGGTTGCCTCCTGGGACAAAATTGACCTAACTTGCCCGAAATGCTCTGCATAACAAGGGGTTCTTTATATAGTAATATGTCATTGATGTCAGCTACGTCTGTATACCTTGTACATGCACTTTATAGAAATAAAGATAATTATTATTATTCTTTCTTCTTTCAACAAATCGGCCGTTTCCCACCAAGGCGGGGTGGGGTGGCCCAAAGAGAAAAACAAAAGTTTCTCTTTTTAACTTTAGTAATGTATACAGGAGAAGGGGTTACTAGCCCGTTGCTCCCGGCATTTTAGTCGACTCTTACGACACGCATGGCTTAAGAAGGAAGAATTCTGCTCCACTTCCCCATGGAGATAAGAGGAAATAAGAACAAGAACTAGTAAGAAAATAGAAGAAAACCCAGAGGGGTGTGTATATATATGCTTGTACATTGAATGTGTACTGTGACCTAAGTGTAAGTAGAAGTAACAAGACATACCTGAAATCTTGCATGTTTATGAGACAGAAAAAAGACACCAGCAATCCTACCATCATGTAAAACAATTACAGGCTTTCGTTTTACACTCACTTGGCAGGACGGTAGTACCTCCCTGGGCAGTTGCTGTCTACCAACCTATTACCTAGGAATTATTATTTTATTTTATTTTTTTTCAACAAGTCGGCTGTCTCCCACCAAGGCAGGGTGACCCAAAAAGAAAGAAAATCCCCAAAAAGAAAATACTTTCATCATCATTCAACACTTTCACCACACTCATACATAATCACTGTCTTTGCAGAGGAGCTCAGATACGACAGCTGAGAATAGTCCCTCCCAGCTGTCACTATCTCAGACCCTCCTTTAAAGTGCAGGCATTGTACTTCCCATTTCCAGGACTCAAGTCCAACTAAATCAATTAACTGGTTTCCCTGAATCCCTTCACAAAATGTTACCCTGCTCACACTCCAACAGATCGTCGTGTCCCAAAACCATTCGTCTCCATTCACTCCTATCTAACACGCTCACACATGCTTGCTGGAAGTCCAAGCCCTCGCCCACAAAACCTCCTTTACCCCTTCCCTCCAACCTTTTCTAGGACGACCCCTACCCGCCTTCCTTTCCCCCTACAGATTTATACGCTCTCCAAGTCATTCTACTTTGATCCATTCTCTCTAAATGACCAAACCACCTCAACAACCCTTCTTCAGCCCTCTGACAAATACTTTTAGTAACTCCACACCTTCTCCTAATTTCCACATTCCGAATTTTCTGCATAATATTTACACCACACATTGCCCTTAGACAGGACATCTCCACTGCCTCCAGCCTCCTCCTCGCTGCAGCATTTGCAACCCATGCTTCACACCCATACAAGAGTGTTGGTACCACTATACTTTCGTACATTCCCTTATTTGCCTCCATGGATAACATTTTTGTCTCCACAGATACCTCAATGCACCACTCACCTTTTTCCTTCATCAATTCTATGGTTAACCTCATCCTTCATAAACCCATCCGCTGACACATCAACTCCCAAATATCTGAAAACATTTACTTCTTCCATAATCCCTCTCTCCAATGTGATATCCAATTTTTCTTTATTTAAATCGTTTGATACCCTCATCACCTTACTCTTATCTATGTTCACTTTTAACTTTCTACCTTTACACACTCTCCCAAACTCGTCCACTAACCTTTGCAACTTTTCTTTAGAATCTCCCATAAGCACAGTATCATCAGCAAAAAGTAACTGTGTCAACTCCCATTTGCATTTAATTCTCCATAATTTAATCCCACCCCTCTCCCCAACACCCTAGCATTTACTTCTTTTACAACCCCATCTATAAATATATTAAACAACCATGGTGACATTACACATCCCTGTCAAAAGACCTACTTTTACCGGGAAGTAATCTCCCTCTCTCCTACACACCCTAACTTGAGCCTCACTATCCTCATAAAAACTCTTTACAGCCTTCAGTAACTTACTACCTATTCCATACACTTGCAACATTTGCCACATTGGTCCCCTATCCACTCTATCATATGCCTTTTCTAAATCCATAAATGCAATAAAAACTTCTCTACCTTTATCTAAATACTGTTCACATATATGCTTCACTGTAAACACTTGATCTACACATCCCCTACCCACTCTAAAGCCTCCTTGCTCATCTGCAATCCTACTCTCTGTCTTACCTCTAATTCTTTCAATAATAACCCTGCCATACACTTTACCTGGTATACTCAGTAAACTTATTCCCCTATAATTTTTACTCTCTCTTTTATCCCCCTTCCCTTTATATAAAAGAACTATACATGCTCTCTGCCAATCCCTATTATTTATTAAAACTTCATTAGCATACAGTATTTTGCTATTTCATTATCACTGATATGTGAATTTTTCAGGATGTTCTCCAGACAAAGATCGATTATCAAGTAACACTGTATATAGTTGCAGTTTTAGAATATATCTCTGCTGATATATTGAAGGTAAGGCATAATTGTGAGTGCATGTATGTATGTAGGTGGTGTGTTGAGGCATCTGTGGAAAGAAAGTTTATGTGGAAGCAAAAAAGGTAATTTACCAATATATATAGTGATACCAGTACTTTTATATGGGTGTAATGCATGGGTGTTTGAATGGTGCAACAAGGAGGCAGCTAAAGGCAGTGGGAATGTGAATGGTGCAACAAGGAGGCAGCTAGAGGCAGTAGGAATGTATGTGTGACAGCAATGTGTGGTGTGAATATTATGCAGAGAATTCGGAGCATAGAATTAAAGGTGATGTGGGGTCATCAAGGGTATAATACCATAGAAATTTTTAGTTTAGAATTTGTGTATTCATAAGGTCCAGTGTATTCTGATCTTGATCATATAGGAATGAATGAATGTATTTTTTATTAAAAGGGTAATAAAATATAATTATTTCTTAAGGCATAGGCTTCATTATACAGCCTCTCTTCATTTAGTGACGTACTCGTTTACCGATGACCTGGACTTATGATGGGCTCTCTGAGGGCTCTTGATTCAATGAAAGTGAAGCTCCCCTCCCTTGGACACTATGCATAATTAAATAATGTATATTAGAGCTGATTTCCTTTATTCTGTTTATTACAATATACAGTACACTACTGTATAAACATATATACCAGAAATGTTATAAATGGTGCAAATGTGACATTAAAACAATATCAAAGATGAATGACACAAACCCACTACCATTATAGTATGCTCCTCACTTAGTGATGAATTCGTTTACCGACGTAGTCTTAGGAACGGAACTCCATCGTTAAGTGAGAAGTGGCTGTATATTTTTAAAATATTTGACTTTTAGGGTAAAAACAGATATTCAGAACATTTCTCTGTTGGCAGCTTGCTGGGAATTATGTTAAAAACATTCGACACATTGAGGTGACCCAACAAGACATCAGAGTAGCCATGTGTGCTGACAAGGTAAGTCATTTTTTTATATTGAAAGCTAGTTCAAATAAAGTACTGGTGATTATGTTTATTCTTTAGATTTTTTAATGAGGAGATATGAATAAGCAGAAAAAAATAAGTAAATACAGTAACTAAATAAATAACCATATAGTATAATATACTGACTGAAGAAGCCATTTTGTGGGGAAAAGTTTCCTTTAATAAATCTCCTGAACTGTATATAAATGCCCTTTTTTTTACTTACCTAGTTAGATTTGCAGGGGTTGATTCATAGCTTCTTGTCCCATCTTTGAACTGTTATTGACTGACTTGATTAATTCCTCAGCTCCAGGAGAAGGGCTCTTGCACTGACCTTCATTTATGCAATTACTGAATAGAGATATAATTCATAAATTCTATATGTATTATACCTGTTTTCTTTGAAAACCATTCATCCTGGAGAAAGTGGCCTTATGTAAATTTTTCTATGAAGAATGTGCAGTTGGATAGTTACAGTATTATTATTATTTACCTAAAATTGATGGCTGTTTTCCTTCAGGTGCTTATGGACATGTTCCAACAAGACGAAGATGGGGAGATGAGTGGAGTAGTTGAAGACACTAATCTGGACACATCCATCACTTATGATGAACTTGTCAAAGACCTCATACAAGAAAAGAAGACCTATATTAGAGAACTCAATATGATTATTAAGGTAGATTGAGGAAAAAGCATAATAATTTATTTTTGGGATGGGAAGAAATTTCCTTTCTCAGTGTTTTAAAAATTTATTATTTATTATTATTTTTTATTAACACATCGGCTGTTTCCCACCAAGGCATGCTTACACTACAGTTATAAAACTGCAACATTAACACCTCCTTCAGAATGCTGGCATTGTACTTCCCATCTCCAGGAATCAAGTCCGGCCTGCCGGTTTCCCTGAATCCCTTCATAAATGTTACCTTGCTTACACTCCAACAGCACGTCAAGTCCTAAAAACCATTTGTCTCCATTCGCTCCTATCTAACATGCTCACGTGCGCTTGCTAGAAGTCCAAGCCTCTCGCACACAAACCTCCTTTATCCCCTCCCTCCAACCTTTCCTAGGCCGACCCCTACCCCGCCTTTCCTCCACTACAGATTTATACACTCTCGAAGTCATTCTGTTTCGTTCCATCCTCTCTACATGTCCAAACTATCTCAATAACCCCTCCTCAGCCCTCTGGATAATAATTTTGGTAATCCCACATCTCCTAATCTCCAAACTACGGATTCTCTGTATTATATTCACACCACACATTGCCCTCAGACATGACATCTCCATTGCCTCCAGCCTTCTCCTTGTTGCAACATCCACAACCCATGCCTCACACCCATACAAGAGCGTTGGTATAACTATACTCTCATACATTCCCCTCTTTGCTTTCATGGATAAAGTTCTTTGTTTCCACAGACTCCTCAGTGCACCACTCGCCTTTTTCCCATCGTCAATTCTATGATTCACCTCATCCTTCATAGACCCATCTGCTGACATGTCCACTCCCAAATATCTGAACACATTCACCTCCTCCATACTCTCTCCCTCCAATCTGATATCCAATCTTCGGTAGATATTACTCTCTTTAAGATTGATGAGAAACCATCGAATTCTAAATGACCTGAGAACCCCACTCATGTTTTCTATGTAATGCCATAAACTTTGTGTACAATAGTGTCTGATTCATCCTCTTAGTAAATTTTACTAAGTTTCATGAAAAAAGAGTGTGCTGTAATTTTATAAACACTGTTGTTTCCTACCGAAGCATGGTGATCCAGAGAAGGAAAATGCATATACCATCACTCATTTCTTAGCTGTCTTTCTACAAGTAAACAAACTCTATAATTTAATTATCTGCTGAATTTCAAAATCCAACCCCCATTCCCAGAGTGTCTGGCTAACTAGTTTTCCTAAAGCCCTTCATAAGCATTGTGTGGTAGGTTTTTTAAGAGTAGTAATGTTGTGAGGAAGTGTTGTACACTAGAATTATGCTACTTAACTCATCAGCTCATAGAGGATGAAATATATTGAAGGTCGATTATTATATCTGTGAAGTGCTAAACCCGTGTAGGTCATTTTGTGCAAGGAGTGTTGGAGGCTTGATCATCTGTGCACTAAATGTGAGACAGTCAGTCTTTTACTGCCTTCCTTTTATGGCCGATGAGCGCAAAGAACATAGCATGGGAAAAAGTTGATTTTTTTTTTTGGGGTCACCCTACCCTACCTTTATGCTAAGGGTATGTAGTATATTATTAGGTAGTAGATTGGTAGACAGCAACCACCCAGGAAGGTACTACCGTCCTACCAAGTAAGTGTAAAACGGAAGCCTGTAATTGTTTTACATGATGGTAGGATTGCTGGTGTCTTTTTTTCTGTCTCATAAACATGCAAGATTTCAGGTACAGACATATACTGACTTACACTTAGGTCATACTACACCTGTATGTACAAGCATATATATACATACACCCCTCTTGGTTTTCTTCTATTTTCTTTCTAATTCTTGTTTATTTTCTCTTATCTTCATGGGGATGTGGAACAGAATTCTTCCCCCATAAACCATGTGTGTCGTAAGAGGCGACTAAAATGCCGGGAGCAAGGAGCTAGTAACCCCTTCTCCTGTATACATTACTAAAGTTAAAAAGAGAAACTTTTGTTTTTCTTTTTTGGCCACCCTGCTTTGGTGGGATATGGCCGGTTTGTTGAAAAAAAAAAATGTAGTAAATTGTAATGGTTACAAAAATTTTGCTGAAAAATTATAAGTTGAAGGTACTGTATAGTGTAATGAATGTTGTTTTCTTTGTTGGCTAATTTTGTTTTTCTTTTAAATTACTGTGTTATGATTAATAGTAAATATGCTTTCAAGTAGCTAATTCCATATAAATGCTAAAAATTAAGAATGAATAAAAATTTTGTTAAAACATTTTTAGAAGGATAGGAAAGTGAAGATATAAGTAAGATTGAGAAGCAGAGAGGAAGTGTGACTGAGAAAGGGGACATAATGATGAAGAATAAGAATGATAGTAATACGGATCTTTGATAACTAAAAAAAAAATCAAGGAACAACCAGGTACCATTACAGTGTTCATAGTTTATGGCTCAGGGCATTAACTTTTTGAGAAACATGCTACTCTGTAAGAGCTGTATGACCATTACCTGTTATGTTATTCACCATGATTAAATAGTAATACTCTGAGAGTGAATGAAATAGTAATCTACTGAGTAATTAATATGTCTTGTCTTTCAGGTGTTTCGAGACAAACTACAACAAATTCCATCATTACAAGACAGTGGACATAGAGAACTTGAGATTATCTTCTCCAACATCACAGAGATTTATGACTTTTCTGTCAATTTCCTAGGGTCTCTGGAAGATACAATGGAAGTGACAGAAGAAAATGAGTCTCCAGTCATTGGAATCTGTTTTGAAGAATTGGCAGAGGTAAGCTGCAGCCACATTATTTAAAAAAACTGAATCTTCAAGGCTTTTTGTAAAATACTGTATTGTAATATTTCTAAATGATGTATTTCCTGGATTCATTCTATCTCTGCCTGTCATCACTGTTGGTGCTTGTATAGCAGTGTGGTTGAAAAAATGCTGTTTCAGATAAAAATTGAAAGGAAATCTGACAATATAAGGTTTGTTGCTATTCAAAGGAACTGTTTCATTAAGTGGTACTAGAAAGAGACTGAATCTGCTAAACATAAAGATGCTGTGTACAGGGTTTAAAAAGCAATGTGCAGCAGACTTGGGATACAAATTTAGAAACTTCAAGCTGTAACCGAAAGATTGGCTACTAGGTTAGATTTATGTGGTTTTAGGGATGGCTGGGTTGGAGCATTTAAAAGCAGGCATAGCTTGGTTTGTAATGTAATATTTATGGACTGGTTCTACAGCTGATAGAGCATCAGATAAATGTAGAGTGGAACATAGTGAAAATGATGATTTTTAGTGTTAGACAATGGTTCTGTTGACCTCAATAGTGATACATTAATCTCAAGGGATTGTAAAATAGTGTTTGTGTATACCATTTAACACTTCACCTCTCATCCAGCTTATGGATCAAGATTGGTATTTATGCATCTATAAGGAATATTTTGAGGAACTTTTAAATGTCGATGAAAAAAGGGAGGCAGTAATTTCATGCACTGGCCAGGGAGGTATAACATCGGTTAGGAGTGAAGAAGAGCAGGATGTGAGTGTGGGGGAGGTGTGTGAGGCATTACGTAGAATGAAAGGGGGTAAAGCAGCTGGAACTGACGGGATCATGACAGAAATGTTAAAAGCAGGGGGGGATATAGTGTTGGAGTGGTTAGGAGGAGGTGTGGAGTTACTAAAAGTATTTGTCAGAGGGCTGAAGAGGGGTTGTTGAGGTGGTTTGGTCATTTAGAGAGAATGGATCAAAGTAGAATGACTTGGAGAGTGTATAAATCTGTAGGGGAAGGAAGGCGGGGTAGGGGTCATCCTCGAAAAGGTTGGAGGGAGGGGGTAAAGGAGGATTTGTGGGCGAGGGGATTGGACTTCCAGCAAGCATGTGTGAGTGTGTTAGATAGTGAATGGAGACGAATGGTTTTTGGGACCTGACGAGCTGTTGGAGTGTGAGCAGAGTAATATTTTGTGAAGGGATTCATTGAAACCAGTTAATTGATTTAGTTGGACTTGAGTCCTGGAAATGGGAAGTACAATGCCTGCACTTTAAAGGAGGGGTCTGGGATAGTGACAGTTGGGAGGGACTTATTCTCAGCTGTCATATCTGAGCGCCTCTACAAAGATAGTGATTATGTATGAGTGAGGTGAAAGTGTTGAATGATGAAAGTATTTTCTTTTTGGGGATTTTTTTTCTTTTTTGGTCACCCTGCCTTGGTGGGAGATGGCCGACTTGTTGGAAAAAACAAAAAAAAATAAGCTACTATAAGAAAGCTTTAATGATGGAGATTTTTTCCTACCTTCAGAGGATGAAGATTGAGACAAGGAAGGATAATAAGGGACAAAGCATAGCAGAATTAATAATTATACAATAAAGGAAACAATCAATAATTTAATTGAAGTTTGGAGTTAGATTAAGAAGAGCACATTAGAGAATGCTCGGAACAAAATTGACACTCCTGATGATGATGCAGAATCAAATTATGACTTTAAAGAATTTGATATTGTGATCCATTGAATGTTTAGAGTAGACAGCAAAGAGGTAAAAAGATATAGAGTACACTGGTCAGAGATATACGATAGGCACTCGGGACAGTACTTTTAATGTATGCAGAATATGTCTAGAAGGAGTTTGGTGTTGGATGAGGATGATTGTAGTAATGGGTCTAGTGTATACAGGTTAACAATAATAGGATATGCAAATGCTTCATAATAAAATTTGTAATATATATAAAATACTATACAGTGGTCCCTCGGTTTTCGCAGAAAATTCGTTCCAGAATGCTGCTCAAGTGCCATTACCGAACGAATTTACTTCCTTAAGAAATAATGTCACGTAGGTTAGTCTATTTCAGACCCCCAAAAATACACTTGCAACAGCACTTACGAAAATACACTTACATAATTGTTCGAGTTTGGAGATGCACGAAAACCGAGGGACCACTGTATAGCAAAACTGTCATAAGCAATGTCATAGATAAAGAAAGTGAGCTGATAGGGAGGAATTACAATATTATAGAGTATTGATGAAAACTCACAGGTACAGAGCAAGCTTATGTTAAGACACTGTTTTACTGTGTAGAGCTTTATCAAAGTGCTGACTTGATAAAACTATACAAAACAAAAATGGCCATGAAAGGTTGCTTTGCACATTTCATTTCTTCAGTACTGTTGGCAGTACATTATTGCATCCAGTATGGAGTAATTAGGCATTCCTGTATTTTCTTGTATATTATTTACATTTTTTAAACTTTCTGCAAATTTCTTTGGTACAGGGTGCTGAGTTTGATGTATATGGAAAGTACGCTAGTGATGTTTTACGTTCCGAATGTGCTGAAACATTAATGGAGGTAGTGAGTCGACCGGATGTAAGTGATGCCCTCACTAGTGCCGGACATGGGTTTAAAGAGGCTGTCAAGTACTACCTGCCTAAGCTGTTGCTTGTACCTGTTTATCATGTTTTCACCTACTTTAAAGATATAGAGGTCAGTTATTCTTAATATTATTTATTGCAAAATACACAGTAGATGTTTATAACTTTTATTTGAAGTAAATCTAAAAAACAAAAATTTCAGAAACTGAAATTTCATAATAATAATAATAATAATAATAATAATGACAAGGTTAACCATAGAATTGATGAAGGAAAAAAGGTGAGTGGTGCATTGAGGTATCTGTGGAGACAAAAAATGTTATCCATGGAAGCAAAGAAGGGAATGTACGAGATTATAGTGGTACCTACACTCTTATGTGGGTGTAAAGCATGGGGTGTGAATGTTGCACAAGGAGGAGGCTGGAGGCAGCGGAGATGTCATGTCTAAGGGCAATGTGTGGTGTAAATATTATGCAGAGAATTCATAGTGTGGAAATTAGGAGGAGGTATGAAATTACTAAAAGTATTATTCTGAGGGCTGAAGAAGGGTTGTTGAGGTGGTTTGGTCATTTAGAGAGGATGGAGCAAAATAGGGTGACTTGGAGGGTATATAAATTTGTAGTGGAGGGGAGGAGGGGCAGAGGTCATCCTAGGAAAGGATGAAGGGAGGAGGTAAAAATTGGTTTTGTGTGCAAGGAGCTTGGACATGCAGCAGGTATGGGTGAACATGTTAGATAGGAGTGAATGGAGATGAATAGTTTTTGGGATGTAATGAGCTGTTGGAGTGTGAGCAGGGTAATATTTTGTGAAGGGATTCAGGGAAACCAGTTAGCCGAACCTGAGTCCTGGAGGTGGGAAGTACAGTGCCTGCACTTTAAAGGAGGGATTAGGGATATTGGTTGTTTGGAGTGACATCTAAACTGTCGTATCTGAGCACCTCTGCAAAGACAGTGATTGTGTGAATGATGGTGAAAGTGTTTCTTTCTTTTTTGCGTCACCCTGCCTCGGTGGGAGACGGCCGATGTGCTAAAAAAAATGTGCATATGTAATATGTATATGTATGCACTGTACATAAAGGCTGACAAAGGACATCTATGAAAATTAGGTGTTGTGTGTCAGCTTTTACATTACATGGATGTTAGATGTTGCTGAGTAATGCAGACTCAAATATTTAAAAACAAGACCAGTGCCAGTATTTGTGTTTTAAGAGTTTGCACTAATGAATTATGTTATTTTTTCTCATCGTTTTATTTTTTACTCTATGCATATATGGATGTACATATTATGTTGAAATATCTACAGATGTTGTTGAGTAATACGGAATCTGAAGAAGGACGGGAGAGCCTTGAGCAGGTCAAGGGGCTCTTGTGGCCACTTCAGAGTCAGCTAGAACGCAACATACAGAACTCTGCATACGCTCCGTACCTCAAAAGAAAAATAGGGTAGGGATTGCAGTTGATTCTAGTTTTTTAAAAAGCTTGTTGAAGTTGCAAAAGTGATATAATTTAGCTTTAACTTTTTGATATTAATATTATTTATTAATTTCATGGATTGGCCCAGTTCTGAGACTAATAGGCAAGTACTTCATCCACTGTACAATTCTAGCATAATAAGATTCATCCATGGTACAGTGGTTAAAGCATTGGTGTGCTGGTTTTAGGACTGACTTTCAATGAGCCTGAATTCTGCCTGTTCTGTAAGTTGTTTATAATTGTGTTTTGACAGTTTTTGTGAGTAATTTTTATTTTTTGCAGAGAAATAAATTCACGCCATAGACGGCAAAGTAGACAACAAACCTTATTAAAGATGAAAGAACTACAACGGTCTATAGATGGCTGGGAAGGCAAAGTCATTACTCAGTGCTGCAATGAATTTGTTTTAGGTAAGTTGTATATATGAAAGGATTCAGATGAAACTGATTGCCAAACTTGAGTCCTGGAGATGGGAAGCACAATGCCTGTACTTTGAATGCATATTATATAAGAAATATGTGCTGGTAAAATGACCTGTGTACAGATGAGTGAGGATGTCGCAGCTCAGTGGATCATGTAAATTTTGACGTCTGTACACTTCTAAAAAGGCAGCTGTAGATTAAATAATGTTGTGTTTTCTTCTTTGAGTAACCTAGCTTTGGTGAGAAAGAGCCTCTTACTAAATAGTTTTTTTTACTTCTACAGTACATATAATATACAGAATGCTGTTTGAGTGCCGTTACCGAACGAATTTGTTACCATAAGGACTAATGTAAATTAGATTAGTCATTTCAGACCCCCAAAAATACACTTACAAAAGCACTTACGAAAATACACTTACATAATTGTTCTAGTTTGGAGGTGAACGAAAACCGAGGGTCCACTGTATATGAAAAACATACAGGATTCTCCTTTATCCCAAGCACAGTACAGTGGCACCTTTGTTATCTGCATACTTCTGTTCCTGTCTGTACATGGATATGTATCAGAGTTTATTTTGACAGATAGCTGAGACTCTAGCTGTGACTCTTGTAGGAAAAATAAGACTTGAAAGTAATTAAATTAAATGAGTTTTTATATAAGCAGTTATAAAAAGAGAATTAGCAAAATCAACATGTCTTTTAAGTGTTTGTGTGGTTTAATAAGAATATCTAACCTGAAGCATGTGTGTGTGATACTGGACTGTCACTGCTTTGTTTTTGTGCAGTGACTATTCTTTCTAACTGTTTTGATACAGGGTTCTTTATAATTTAACCATTAAATATGTAGAAGTTTTAGCTAATATTTTGGCAAGTAGAGAAGTATCTAGTGGGCATGTCTAGGTAGATACAATACTCATTGCTCAGTTAACTCCAGGAAGGAGTGGAAGATGGTTGGGCATAAGACAAGGTTCGTGGCCACCCAACCATATATTAAGCATATTGAAATATTCTACACCATTGTTTACTCAAATTTTCTGTTGTATAATTTTTTGAGATTAGTTCAAGTAGTATCAAAATTTTCAGTGCTAATTTTTGATTGTATAATAACAAAATCACACAAAACATGATCATGCAACACAAGTATTTACAGTATTGTGTTATTTGATTGTTTCAGAGGGAGACTTGTTAAAATTGGGTGCCACAGGGAAGAAGCTGACTGAACGTCATGTGTTCCTCTTTGATGGCTTAATAGTTCTTTGTAAGAGCAATAACAGAAGATCATCAGTCACAGGCCAGGTTAGTGAGAATATGACTGGTGTAGCAGAGTTACCACTTAATCAGCTCAACCATCATTGCTCTTTTGTTGTTGTGGTGTGTAGGTGCCAGTTGTAGCATGTGCACCCACCCATCTCTAGTTAATATTTTTTTTTTTTTTTGTCAACATTTACCCTTTTCATCTCTGTCACTGGTCCTTGATCATTGCATAATTTCCTGTCATTACTTGGGAGTACAGTAAGTCCTCACTTAACGTCATTGATAGGTTCTTGAAAACTACAACTTTAAGCGAAACGACGTATAACGAAACCAATTTTTCCATAGACTAATTGAAAAAAACAAGAGCTCTTCCAATATTCACACCTTGCTGTCCATTATCAAGACTTTAAAACTTCTAGTTTTGTTTTTAATGTCACTTTTTCTGTTTTTTGTGGCTACAGATATCAAGGGTACACAGTGCACCTTTAACACTCATTGCAACAGGGTTACATCAAGGAATAAATGTTTGCAAAGCAAAAATTGTAAAGAGCACCTCCTACCACCACACAGCTAAAAAACAAACAACAAATATGGCGGGTTCGCTGAGCATTTTTGTACTGCATTGTTTAAAGTATACAATAATCATGCATTTGTATGATTATTGTATACTTATAAATTTATATTTTACAAAAATTTTTATTCATTCATTCATTTTCCAACCTGCTTATTCCAGTTCAGGGTTATGGGTGGCCGGAGACTATCCTGGCAGCTCAGGGCATAAAGCTGGAGCCAACCCTGGATAGGATGCCATTCCATAGCAGGGTGCACTCTCACACACCCACACTCACTCATACTGCCAATTAAGATAATGTGCACATCTTTGGGATGTGGGAGGAAACCAGAGTACCCAGAGAAAACCCTTGCAGACATGGGGAGAACGTGCAAACTGCACACAGACAGTGGCTTCCTCCGGGAATTGATTTTTTTTCCTTATCAATGTTATAACAAAACAAGTTATTTGTGGACCTGCTGTACACTTAATTTCCCTGAAATTGCTCATGCTTGGTCTTGCTCACACTCCAACAGCACATCCACCCATAAAAATAACCTCTTCATTCTCTCTGATCTAACATTCTCATACAAGCCTGTTGGATGTTCAAGCCCCAATCACTACCAATTATTCCTCTTCCTGCCTGCATCCTCCCTCCTATTCCTACACACTTCTGCTTACATTAGCACTCCTCCTCATTACCTGTACTCTTAGGCCCTCTTTTGCTCGGTAATTGCCCACATATATCTTTACCTAATTCTTTTAGTTCATTCACTTTCACTTCTCTCTTATAAACTGATTCCATTTTCTTAATTTCCATCTGCCTCTTACTCTCAGTCACTCTAAAAGCATTCACATTCAAATGTCTACCTTTTATTTATTAATACAAATGCATAGTCTTACCCCAGTGACTCCAAATTTACCTACTATACTATCCAAAAAAATAAGTACTCAATGAAATGTCATTTTATTAATTACATTTGTTACTATAGTTTTGTTAGAAATTTTATCTAGTTCATCAACTGGAAAATAGTTGCCAACTATTTTTCCCATTTCTGGAAAGTGTTTTGATATTCAGTTTTCAAAAGATGTGTGAATTTTTGTAATGTTGTTACTGTATGTTTTTCTGTTTTTGAATTGCTTACAAATCACATTGTTTCTTTCAGATCGGAGAATACAGATTTAAGGAAAAATTTCTAATGAGGATGGTAGAGATTTTGGACCGAGAAGATACTGAAGGTAATATTGGCATTTTTTTGTGTGTGCTCTTATGTGCATGTGAGTGTATTCTTATTACGTATAGTTAAGTTGTAGATTTAAAATAATAATAATTATTTTATTTTGTGTTAGAGGGAATAGATATGGAAAGAAAAAATTCAGACCTACTGTAGTAAAATTTTTGCAAGAATTCACGACTAACTTGACTTCAACAGGGTTAATAAAGCTGTTGTATAACAGATATTTTAAGTTCATTACATTTTTTACAAATCACATTATCATCTATGAATGATTTTACTGTAAATTTGCACTAACATAATTTGGGGGTTTTGGAACAGAGGTGAAACACTCATTTGAGATTCGGCCAAGGGACCAGCCTAGTGTAGTGCTACTTGCCAAGTCAGCGGAAGAAAAGAATACCTGGATGGCTGCTCTCGTTATGCTCAACACTCGCAGGTAACATACCAGCATATGTGATGAGGTTGGAATAAGCTGCAATGTCCTACTACACTTACTCCTTCCATGATAGGAGGAAGTGACTGTAGTAGGAATAGTAAAATGAAGAGTGTGATAGTGCATAAAATTTAATTTTTGGGTAATCTAAATGGTTTTAAAAAAATGGAAGTTAAACTAGATAGTAAATAGAGAATGTATGAGTAAAGTGCAAAGCAAAGCCAATTAGGCAAAGGCATGTATGTAATGCTATCTTGAATGATGTAGAAAATGTTGCTTGCAGTTTGCCTCTGGCAAAATAGTGATAGTGTGAATGATGATGAATGTGTTTCTTTTTGGGTCACCCTGCCTTGGTGGGAGATGGCCAGCATGTTAAAAAAAAAAATGTTTTTATGTGCATTAATAATTTATTAGTTATTTATTATTAACAAAAATTTCTCAACTTTTTACAGTATGTTAGAACGAATTTTAGACAGTATATTATTAGATGAAGAGAAACAGCATCCCTTGAGACTTCCGGACCCTTCAGTATACCAGTTTGCCATCCAAGACTCAGAGTCAAATATTATTATTGAAGAAAAAGAAAACTCAGGGACTCCACTCATAAAGGTGAGTAATTACAGTAATTCATGTCTAGGAAAATAGCAAAATTTAAAATTTCTCTTATTTCATTAGTTTAGTATTCACTTATACAATAGATGTTCCATATTTTCTTGATGTTAAAACTAATGGAAAAATTCTGATACATTAATAAATGAAAGATGCAGCCTTTGATGTATACTGATAAGGCTTTTGTTTTAGGGAGCAACTCTGCCAAAACTGGTTGAGCGGTTAACATACCACATGTATGCAGATCCCATGTTCGTACGCACATTTCTTACAACCTATCGAAGTTTTTGCACGCCAATGGTAAGTAAAATATGAGATTGTGGTCCTAAATTAAATTTAGTTATTAAAACTGGAAGAAAAAGTATAAGCAGTGTAATGTACAGTATATACAGCCTCTCATTTAATGACAGAGTTCTGTTCCTAAGACCATGTCATGACGTAAATGAATTCGTCACTAAGCAAGGAGCATACTATAATGGTAGTGGGTTTGTGTCAGCCATCTTTGATATTGTTTTAAATATTGTTTTAATGTCACCTTTGCACCATTTATAACATTTTTAGTATATTTTTAAATGTTTATACAGTAGTGTACTGTACGTATATTGTAATAAACAGAATAGAGGAAATCAGCTCTGATATACATTATTTTGGTATGCTTACTAGTCAGAGAACCTGTCATAAGTCCGAGTCGTCGGTAAATGAGTACATCGCTAAAGGAGGAGAGGCTGTACTATATCACACTAAAACCTTTGCTCTCATCATTACTGGTATCCTTTAATTATCTTGTTGTAAGAGCCTAACTTTAACTTCATTTGCTCAAAACTTATAAATACATTTGATGAAGTTTGCATGCTGCTTTAGTTTTCATAGAAGTCAGAAAATTGATACCTGCAATTGTTATGTAAAATAACAAAAACGTTATTGTTTTACACCCTCTTCAGGAATTGCTAGAACTCTTAATACAACGCTTTGACATCCCTGAACCTGTACTTCCACCTGTAAGTGAAGAAGAAACGCAAGAGGTGAAAAATCAGCAAACGTCTATACACAGAGAGATTCTTAAACGCTTTCGCAAGGAATACTCACAGCCAGTTCAGTTTAGGTAATGTATGTTATTACCATTACATTTAGATAATTACTGTTAAATTTTGAAGGAAGTGTGTAGATAAATTATATATTTTTAAAAGTAAGAGTATTAAAAGCTGAGTTTTTGAAATTGTATGTGTGTTTTACCCCAAATGCCTAAGCATACATGTATCCATATACATGCACATACATATGTGCATGTATCCATATACATGCACATACATATGTGCATGTATCCATATACATGCACATACATATGTGGGCATTTGTGTATCCATATACAGTGGTACCCCGACTTACGATATTTTTTCATTCCAGAATGCTGTTCAAGTGCCATTACCAAACGAATTTATCTCCATAAGAAATGATGTAAAATAGACTAGTCCTTTTAGACCCCCAAAATTACACTTACAAAAACATTTAAAAAAATAAACTTACATAAAAGGGTGTTTGGGGACCATCGTAAGTCGGGGTACCACTGTACATAGATAATCAGTGTCATGTGTGAAGGCTTAAGCACATGCACTTCATTATGTTGACTTTAATGTTATAATTTTTGGATAATAATTATGACAAAATTGATCTCTTGGTGTCTTTTACGAGTATTTTATCTTACTATAGGAGTAATCCTATTCATTAAAAATAAAAACTTAGATTATCTGTGCATAATCCAAATAAATCACATAAGACTACCTTTTCTTTATTCCTCAGAGTCTTAAATGTTTTACGTCACTGGGTAGACTACCACTTTTATGACTTTGAACGTGACAAAACATTGCTAGACAACCTCACAAGTTTCCTTGAAAAAGTAAAAGGAAAATCCATGCGGAAATGGGTGGAATCTATTACCAAGATTATCCAAAGACGGGTAAGTTGTTCTTAGGTTCACAGTCTTTTATTATCACTGATTTTTAATTAGTAGTCTTAATTTGGTTTTCATCCTTCACACCCATTAGTTCCTTCATCTGTCCATCAGTTTGCCAGTCTGCTTAACAGTCTACTTCACCTAATCTTCCATAGACCCCACCATCAATAAGATATATGAAGACATTTACTTCCTCTGACCTCCCTCTCAAGTGATATACAGTCTTTCATTGCCTAGATTTTTGTTTATGCTCATTACCTTGGTCTTTCCTATGTTCATTCTTAATTTCCTTTTACGTACCCTCCCAAATTCCTCTCCAACCTTTGCAACTTCTCTTCAGAATCTCCCAATACAGTGGACCCCCGAGTAACGAGCATAATTCATTCCAGAAGCCTGCTCAAGTGCCATTACCGAACGAATTTACTCCCTTAAGGAATAATGTCAAGTAGGTTAGTCTATTTCAGACCCCCAAAAATACACTTACAAAAGCACTTACAATATTATACTTACATAATTGTACGATTTCCGGGGTGCTCGTTACTCGAGGGTCCACTGTATCATTGTCATTGGCAAAGAGCAATTGTGACAACTCCCATTTCATATCAAGTTATCTTTCAATCCCATGCCTCTCTCCAACACCCTGGTGTTCACTTCTTTCACAACCCCATCTATAAATATGTTAAACAAACATGGTGACATCATACATTTCTGTCTAAGGTTATTTTTACTGAAAAATAATCCCCAGCTCTCCTGCATACCCTAACCTGAGCCTCACTAACCATGTAGAAACTCTTCTGCTTTTAGTAACTACTGTCTATTCCATACCTTTGTAACATGTGTGACATTGCTCCCTATCTTCCCTATCATATGTCTTTTCTAAATACATAAATGCAAAAAAAAAAGCTTATTACCTTTATCTTAGTATTGTTCACTTATATGCTTTAATGTAAACACTTTGTTTATACATCCTTTACCCTTGCAAAATCCTCCTGATTCCTTTACAGTCCTACTTTCTGCCTTAATCTTAATTCTTTCAATAATAACACTTTACCTGGTGTTCTCAACAGGCTTATTGCACTATAATTCTTACTCTCTCTTGTCCCATTTTTTCCCCTTGTACAAAGGAACTGTGCAAGCTCTCAACTAAATCTTAGGTACCTTTCCTTTCATGTATATATTGAACAAATACACTCACCACTCCATAGGTATATCCCCACCTGATCATGTATGTCCTAGCTGCTGTATGCTCTCATTTTACACTCTGCCTCAAACACTTTTCCCACACTCTCATCTGGCTCTTCCATGCTCCTTCAGGATGTTATACCTCCCTGCCAAATGCATGATTTCACATCTACATTTCTGCATCAATATTTAACAGCTCAAAATACTACCTCCATTTTATTATCTCCACTTATCCATCTAACATCTCCTCTTCCTTGTTATTAATTGCTAAATCCATTTGTTACTTAAGCTTCCTTGGCATATTACTCTCACTCCAAAACTTTTTCTCATCCTCACAAAAATTTTCTAAAAAACCCTCAGCCATTCTTATTGGATCTCCTTTTGTGCTCACCTGGCCATTCTTTTAACCTCTTTGTCTCTCCATATACTCTACCCTCCATATATCATTTTTACATTTTAAAAATCTCTCATATGCTAACTTATGCTCACTTACCACCCTATTTTCTTCATCATTCCATCCAGTGCTCCTCTTACTGTCCTATTTTCCTCATCATTCCATCCATTGCTCCTATTTTCCTCATCATTCCATCCATTGCTCCTCTTTTCCTCATCATTCCATCCAGTGCTCCTCTTACTGTCCTATTTTCCTCATCATTCCATCCATTGCTCCTCTTTTCCTCATCATTCCATCCAATGCTCCTCTTACTGCCCTGTTTTCCTCATTCCATCCAGTGCTCCTCTTACTGCCCTCTTTTCCTCATCATTCCATCCAGTGCTCCTCTTACCACCTCTTTTCTCTTCATCATTCCATCCATATGTCATATGTAAAAAAAATTAACACCAGTCATCTAGGTAGGGTAACCCTTCTCAAAAATAAAAGAAAACATAAAAAACATCCAATGTCACTCATTCTCTAGCTGTCTTAACTGCTATGTACTATAAGTTAATATAAATGGAGAACTTTTCGTAACTTTCATTCTCTAAGATTAAATTGATTTTCTGCTTAGCAATCTTGAATATTTACCAAAACTTTCAGTGTAATGAAGAGCAGAGAGAAATCACCTTCAGTTTAAACCGGTCACCCCCGTCTCCGAAGTGGCACATCAGATTAGATGAAAAGGACTGGGAGGCTATTCTTCCCATTAATTCCGGGGGAACTTCGACAACTGTAAGTATTTTACTCAGCTTAAGAAAGTTTAAAAGTTTATGTAGACTGATGTTAATTATGCATATTTCCATAATCCTATATCCAGTAGTATGATAATGTGCAAGCAAACTTGCTTGCCTAGTGTTTGGTAGAATAATACATTAGTTTGAATTGAGGAGGAATAATGTAAGAAATAATACTAAGGGGAATAGTTGTAGGAATTGTTATTTACTAGCTATGCAAAAGAAAGTGCAATAACTTGATCTAAAAGTAGTAGGGAGGGAGGGAGACAGACAAGGAACTGCATGAAAAGGAAGTAAGTATTTGTCAGTAGTGGTTATAGGCTAGTACAGTGGACCCTCGGTTTTCGTTGAAAATTCATTCCAGAATGCTGTTTGAGTGCCATTACCGAACAAATTTGTTCCCATAAGGACAAATGTAAATTAGATTAGTCGTTTCAGAACCCCAAAAATACACCTACAAAAGCTCTTACAAAAATACATTTACATAATTGTTCGAGTTTGGAGGTGAACGAAAGCCGAGGGTCCACTGTATTACTCTGCTTATGTGGACCACACACATGCTGAGAAACAGGCCTCATTTTGATATCTAGACACCAGCTAGGACACATGCTGGCTGTAGCATATATACTACCAATTAAGGCATGAATGGCCATGTTGTCTTTCAATAATCTTGAGTTATACATTCTTTGTAAGCTAATTTACAGTCTTTGAAAGCCATCACACTGTGAATGCCCTGTCATCTCTGTCCTAACTTTATCTTCATTCATTGTACCATCAATGCTTTCCTACACAATTAAAAATGAAGGAATAAGAAACTAGTATTAGATTATTTAGAATTTGAGAATGAGATGCTTGGTCGTGGACCGGGCTGCAGGGGCGTTGACCACCGTAACACACTCCAGGTAACACCAGGAGACTAACAGATGATGTTGGGTGTTTGTAGTCAAAATAAAGAACTTTTCACTAAGATATATGTTATATTTTTATGTATACAGTGGTAACCTCTACTTACAAGCAAAATTCATTCCAGTCGGCTATTCAAGTGCCGATACTGAAGGAATTTTTTCCAATAAGAAATAATGAAAATTAGCTTAATCCATTTCAGACCCCTAAAAATACACTTACATAATTGTTCGAGTTGGGAGCTGCTCGTAAGTAGAGGTACCACTGTATCTGATTTATTTTACACTTAAAATTTAAAAATGTTATAATATTAGGTACTTATTAAGCTAAATAATAAATAAATATTTGTACTTATAGATTTTGACAGCACTGTAAAGGAGGAGTTTGGGATATTGGCTGTTTGGAGTGACATCTAAACTGTCATATCTGGGCGTCTCTGCAAAGACAGTGATATTGTGTGAATGATGGCAAAAGTGTTGAATGATGATGATGATAGTGTTTCTTTTTTGGGTCACCCTGTCCTGGTTTGAGATGGCCGATGAGTTAAAAAAAAAAAAAAAAAAAAATTTGACTGCTTACTAAAAACGTGAATTATATGTTACATCTTTATTTCTCTTTACAGCCTGACCTTGTGAGACCCCTGCTCATGCTTCACCCTATAGAAATTGCTCGTCAGCTAACGTTGCTTGAGTTTGAATTGTACAGAGCAGTGAAGCCATCTGAATTAGTGGGGACGCCATGGACCAAAGAAGATAAAGAAAAACGCTCACCAAATTTGCTCAAACTGATCTACCACACAAACTATGTAAGATGATAAGTAGATTATTTATTACTACTATAATTCTTTGAGAAATTGGGTGGCATTGAATTCCATTTAGATGGAAATATAGTAAATTTTATAGAAATTATCTATATCAGTGTTCGGACACTGTATCCGATTTTGTGTTCAGAGCATCAAAGTCCTCTTTAAAAAAGCGTCTGCATTCCTCTGCTAACTCGCACTCATAGTAATTCTTGTAGATAATTGGTTCAGAGAACCCACAAGTTGATGAACTAGACACTTGTACAATACTTGTGTATCTTTATTGTTGAAAAATTTTGCTAACCAATGGCTTCCTCAGTCAAATACAAAGAAAAATGGTTGAAGATCAGAAGGAGTTTGAGGTAATCGGTCCCTCAGCCTGGAGTCAATGTGATCAGTCCATCAGTCTTGAATGCCCTGGAGGTATGAATGGAGACGAATGGTTTTTGGGACCTGATGATCTGTTGGAGTGTGAGCAGGGTAATATTTTGTGAAGGGATTCAGGGAAACCGGTTAGCCGGACTTGAGTCCTGGAAATGGGAAATACAATGCCTGCACTTTAAAGGAGGGGTTTGGGATATTGGCAGTTTGGAGGGACTTCTGAACTGTCGTATCTGATCGTCTCTTTAAAGACAGTCATTATGTATGAGTGATGGCGAAAGTGTTGAATGATGATAAAAGTATTTTTCTTTCTTTATGGGTCTCCCTGCCTCGATGGGAAATGGCCTGTGTTAAAAAAAAAAAAAAATACCGTCAGCTTCTGCTGTGTCATTAAACTCGCTCCACTTCTTTACTACTTTGACATTCAAGAATGGTTCCCTAATGTATATTCAGCTTTTGTCTTTGTCCCCTCGTTCTGGATCCCTCCCTGGTAAAGTGCCAGCTTTTGTCTAGTCCCTATTCTGAAAGTGGTCAAGCATATGATTATTATTATCACCAAAATTTTGATCTGATTAAATTTTTGTAAGCTTGCAGGATATTAGGCATTTTTCATAATTAAAAATGTTTTACAAATTCATTTAGAAATTTGTATAGTCACTTTACATGCACATCAAACTGTTAATATAGTAATACAGTAGGACCCCCGTATCCACGGTAGATACTTTTGAAGTACCTGCCACAAATACCGAAACCATGGATAGTAGCAAACCTCATATATATATATATATATAAGTCGTTTTTCCTTCACATACATCCCTATTATAAAGTTTACTTGATAAATTATGCACAATAAGTGGAAAATTATCACTTTTTCACTGATGGGATGCACTTCACAGCTTCTCTTAGGCTTTGAAGAATTTCCACCATTACTACTATTGCACTTTGTGGCCATTATTAACCAAAATTAAGGCTTACTTTCAGGCCATGGTAAAGTGCGGATAACTGAAACCATGGCTACCAGACCCGTGGATATGGGGTCCTACTATATTTACCTTATATTTAAGGAAATTGCATGTGACAGATACCATTTATTGAATTACATGAAATTTTTTTTAGGTGACACGATGGTTCATGCGATGTATTGTGGACTCTGACAACTTTGAAGAGCGTGTGGCTGTGATGATGAGGGTTGTGGAGATTATGGTTATGTTTCATGACCTCAACAACTTTAGCGGAATTTTTGAGGTGTCCAGTGCACTAGGGTCAGCAGCTGTACACAGACTAGAGCATACCAAAATGGTATGTTTAGTATTCATTTTGTTTCTAAATAACAAGTGGTAAAAGCATAACATATCCTTCTATAGGCTTTGGTTGAAGGCAAGGGGACTAGGGAAGGTACAGGTATACATACAGCAAAATTCTCATGAAGTCATTTGGAGATTAAAACAGGGTAGGCTGCCCCTGTTCTTGTTTTGCATAGTCCCAGAATGTATGGATTTACATGTATACAGTTTATAAGTTTAACACCAGCTTTACTAAACACAGTATGAGCTGCTCAAACTGAAGTTGGTAAAGCTGTTTGTTTTAAAAGACAAAAATGTGAAAACATGTATTCTGGGAATGCAGAAAGTACGGAAAATACATTTCAGGGCAGCAAAATATATATTGGTCATAAAGGTATATAAAATATGATTTTTGTATCATATCCTCTGAATGACCTACAAATTGATAACGACTCTTGCTGTTGTATTTTGCCTCACACTTGTATCATGAAATTCACCAAAAGGAAAAGGTTTAAACTCAATCCTAGGTTAAGAAAGGTTAAGAAAATTTTGTTGTAATATTTTAATATTGCAAGATAAGGTCTCTTGTAATTTTGATTGCTAGGCCATGTTGATCATATGCTGTTGTATAGCTAATATCCTTGTTACTTGGAGATTTATATTGAAACATTGTTACTAATATTTATGTGAAATAGATAGTATATTTCATTTTATGCAACTGGGGCTCCATCATTTCTCAAAAATTTCACTTTTTTTCCAATAGGAGGTTAGGAAACGTCTTCCACCAGGTCAATTAAAAGTGTTTGAAGAAGCATCTGAACTAAGTGAAAACCATTGTAAAAAGTATCAAGAAAAACTTCGTTCCATCAATCCTCCTTGTGTACCATTCTTTGGTAAGTTTTTCGTTTATAATTTGTTTAGAATTGTTGCTTGTTGATGAAAAATTTGTAGCATTGCATTAAAAAAAAAAAAAAAAAACAGAATCACATTGGTTTTTATTTGAAGTTAGGATAAGTCTCACTTTTTTCCTGCTTTATTATCATATATGTGTCTATATTAAGCTTTTTCTTTTTATATTTAGTAATTGTAAATGTAATGAATTATTTTTTTTTTTTACAATTGATGTATTTTTATCCTCATTTGTCAATTACTGCTTTATACATTAAATTTTCTCCTGCAAATGGAACTTTTCCTAATCTGCTTTAGGTTTTTAAGTTGTCTTCTATAAGCCTTACTGTATGGTAGTCTGACCCATTATTTTTAAACTTCAGTATTATTATTTTTCTTCTTTTACTCTTTTGTTGCATTATGATTTAAACACCATCTTTTTTGTGCCTTTAAACTTTTATTATCCCATTTTGTATGTTTTCGTGTTTCGTTTTCTCTCTCCACACAGAGTAGGGGAGTTAGTAGATGGGGAGCTGGCGGTATTGGGTAGATGGCAGGAATATTTTGAGGAATTTTTAAATGTCGATGAAGAAAGGGAGGCAGTAATTTCATGCACTGGCCAGGGAGGTATAACATCTTTTAAAGAGTGAAAAAGAGCTTGTGTGTGTGGGAAAGGTGCATGAGGCATTGCATAGAATGAAAGGGGATAAAGCAGCTGGCACTGATGGGATTATGACAGAAATGTTAAAAGCAGGGGGAGATATAGTGTTGGAGTGGTTGGTATTTTTGTTTAATAAATGTATGAAAGAAGGGAAGGTACCTAGGGATTGGCAGAGAGCGTGTATAATTCCTTTATATAAAGGGAAGGGGGACAAGAGAGATTGTAAAAATATAGGGAAATAAGTTTACTGAGTATACCAGGTAAAGTGTATGGTAGGGTTATTATTGAAAGAATTAAGAGGTAGGACAGAGAGCAGGATTGCAGATGAGCAAGGAGGCTTCAGAATGGGTAGGGGATGTGTAGATCTGGTGTTTACATTGAAGCATATTTTTTTTTTTTTTTTTTTTTTTCAACAAGTCGGCCGTCTCCCACCGAGGCAGGGTGACCCAAAAAGAAAGAAAATCCCCAAAAAGAAAAAACTTTCATCATCATTCAACACTTTCACCACACTCATACATAATCACTGTCTTTGCAGAGGAGCTCAGATACTACAGCTGAGAAAAGTCCCTCCCAGCTGTCACTATCTCAGACCCCTCCTTTAAAGTGCAGGCATTGTACTTCCCATTTCCAGGACTCAAGTCCAACTAAATCAATTAACTGGTTTCCCTGAATCCCTTCACACAATGTTACCCTGCTCACACTCCAACAGATCGTCATGTCCCAAAAACCATTCGTCTCCATTCACTCCTATCTAACACGCTCACACATGCTTGCTGGAAGTCCAAGCCCCTCGCCCACAAAACCTCCTTTACCCCTTCCCTCCAACCTTTTCTAGGACGACCCCTACCCCGCCTTCCTTCCCCTACAGATTTATACGCTCTCCAAGTCATTCTACTTTGATCCATTCTCTCTAAATGACCAAACCACCTCAACAACCCCTCTTCAGCCCTCTGACAAATACTTTTAGTAACTCCACACCTTCTCCTAATTTCCACATTCCGAATTTTCTGCATAATATTTACACCACACATTGCCCTTAGACAGTATTTAGATAAAGGTAGGGAAGTTTTCATTGCATTTATGGATTTAGAAAAGGCATATGATGGAGTAGATAGGGGAACAATGTGGCAGATGTTGCAAGTGTATGGAATAGGTAGTAAGTTACTAAATGCTGTAAAGAGTTTTTATGAGGATAGTGAGGCTCAGGTTAGGGTGTGTAGGAGAGAGGGGGATTACTTCCCAGTAAAAGCAGGTCTTAGACATGGTTGTTTAACATATTTATAGATGAGGTTTTAAAAGAAGTAAATGCTAGGGTGTTGGGGAGAGGGGTGGGATTAAATTATGGGGAATCAAATACAAAATGGGAGTTGACAGTTACTTTTTGCTGATGATACAGTGCTTTTGGGGGATTGTGTAAAGGTAGAAAGTTGAAAGTGAATATAGATAAGAGTAACGTGATGAGAGTATCAAACGATTTAGATAAAGAAAAATTGGATATCACATTGGAGGGAAGGAGTATGGAAGAAGTGAATGTTTTCAGATACGTATTTGTGAGTTGACTTGCCAGCGGATGGGTTTATGAAGGATGAGGTAAACCATAGAATTGATGAAGGAAAAAAGGTGAGTGGTGCGTTGAGGTATCTGTGGAGACAAAGAACGTTATCCATGTAGGCAAAGAAGGGAATGTATGAGAGTATAGTGGTACCAACACTTATATTGGTGTGAAGTATGAGTTGTAAATGCTGCAGCGAGGAGGCAGCTGGAGGCAGTGGAGATGTCCTGTCTAAGGGTAATGTGTGGTGTAAATATTATGCAGAGAATTCGGAGTGTGGAAATTAGGAGGTGTGGAGTTACTAAAAGTATTAGTCAGAGGGGTTGTTGAGGTGGTTTGGTCATTTAGAGAGAATGGATCAAAGTAGAATGACTTGGAGAGTGTATAAATCTGTAGGGGAAGAAAGGAAGGGTAGGGGTTGTCCTTGAAAAGGTTGGAGGGAGGGGGTAAAGGAGGTTTTGTGGGCGAGGGGCTTGGACTTCCAGCAAGCGTGTGTGAGCGTGTTAGATAGGAGTGAATGGAGACGAATGGTTTTTGGGACCTGACGAGCTGTTGGAGTGTGAAAAGGGTAATATTAAGTGAAGGGATTCAGGGAAACTGGTTATTATAGATTAAGCCGGACTTGAGTCTTGGAAATGGGAAGTACAATGCCTGCACTTTAGAGGAGGGGTCTGGGATAGTGACAGTTTGGAGGGACTACTCTAAACTGTCGTATCTGAGCGCCTCTGCAAAGACAGTTAGGGGGTAGGTTTGTCAGGACACCGGACAGATGTTTCCTGACGTGGGTCTTAGTCAGATGATGACCCGCCGTTGGAACTTTTGGTCATCTGACCGAGGCCTTCCGCTGGCTTACCGGTCCACCCCTTTAAAAATTATGGTCTATTAAAACCATTAGTCAAAGACTAATGGTGAGGTGAGGTGAAAGTGTTCAATGATGAAAATTATTTTCTTTTTGGGGATTTTCTTTCTTTTTGGGTCACCCTGCCTTGGTGGGAGATGGCCGACTTGTTGAAAAATATAAATAAATAAATGCCACAATACTGTAGCTGGAACAGTTCCTAACTAATCTACAAATTGGTAATGAAACAATGATATTTTGGTCTTTTCTGAACTTTTATCAAATTCACTTGTGACTTGATAATATAGTCCAGTACAGATCAAAATATTGTATAGTTTCACATCAAATTTTCTTGGTTAATTGGAGAAATAATTACTGTACAGTACTGGTAGATAAGCAGATAAAATTGTTTAATATATGTGGTAGCTAGGGGGATCTGTGGACTATTAAGTAAATTACTTGTGCTTTTTTTTTCTTAATAGGGATGTACCTGACCAACATCTTGCTCATTGAGGAGGGTAACCCAGACTTTCTTCCTCGGGCTGCAGAAGGTCTTATAAATTTCTCCAAGAGGCGAAAAGTTGCAGAGATCACAGGGGAAATTCAACAGTACCAAAATCAACCATATTGTTTAGAAGTGGAGCAACGTATTAGAGTGAGTGCCCATACTTGCTGCCTGTTAATCTGTAATTTAGTAATGGAATTATTTCTTTGGTAACTTAAGTAAACATTCCATACTGATATGCCTTGACACTTGTACACAAATTTCAGAGTTATGAACTTGCTCACTATACATACAAGTCATTACTTGCATATCTAATTATGGTAGTTCAGTCTTAATGTAGGTACTACAGTGGACCCCCGAGTTTCGTAAAAACTTCACTCCTGAAGTCTGCTCAAGCACCATTACCGAACGAATTTACTCCCTTAAGGAAAAATGTCACGTAGGTTAGTCTATTTCAGACCCCCAAAAATACACTTCTACAAGCACTTACAATATTATACTTACATAATTGTACGATTTCCGGGGTTTACGAAACTCGGGGGTCCACTGTACTATGAATGTACTTTATAACATGGTGTTTCACACACAGTCTATTAAATGCATATTAAAGTTTCATTCTCTGGAAGAACAGCAGAATAAAATATTGTTGCGAACTGTACAGTGAACAACAAATGAAAAAATAGTGTTACGTTTCAGATCACTCTAGAATTAATCTTCATCATCCCTCCCCCCTCCCCTACCCAACAAAAAAATACTACTGTTCCAACTAAAAATTGCTTTTAATATTTAACATTCTGGTATTCATCATTTATAGTACTGGTGGAGAGAGAGGATTGATGTAAACTTACTTGGACAATGTGAATGGCTGTAATTCTTGTGTTGATGCAGATTTTGTAGTCTACTGCTGTCAGATAAGAGAGAATTACTTAGTCATACACAGTGAACCTTGGGGAAATTAATAGTTATGCCCCAATGCTTGTGTCGGAGTTGTGATTCATGCTATGAGGCATGATCATGGCCTACAAAATACAGTACTGCAAAATATAGATAGGGTAGAAAAGGACAGATTTTTCAGGCAAAAAATCAACTTAGCTTTACAGAACTAGGGAAGTATCTCAGTGCAAGAGTAGTAAATAAGCTTGGCAGACACATACAGGTGCTCAAATGCAAATATGATTGAGCTATTTATGGACACTCATTTGAAAATTTAGAGCCGCCTGCAAACAAACTACCCGTCTCCAGACCCTTCATGGGAGATTCCATGTTGCTGGTGAGGTGTTCTTGATCCAGGGAATTGGACTTGCCCTTCCCTTCCTTGGATTAAACCTGAATGCTTGCCTCCAAATTACCCAGACACTGTACATTCCCTATGGTTCAACATGTAGTGCCTCATAGTGATCACAGGATATCCACTTCCTTGTCATAAGCTGCGTCACTTGTATTCATCCTCACCCCAGTCCCAATGCTCAGTGGACACCCGCAGCAGGGTGTGCTGAGTCTACCATGGTCTGGGGTACAGCTCCCAATAGCATCATGGAGGGGAGCTAGTGTCCTGGGCTCTGGATCAGTTTTTCTTCTCATTAGCTTTTCTCTTTAATCACATGTATTTGTGTATCTTCGGATAATTTTTGTTCTTATTACATGACTTCGTTTTATTTTTGCTCGTTTTTATTGTTCATCATAATTATTATCTGCTGCTGCTCCTGTTTCCCTGCTGCTGCACTTCCTCTTGCTGCTCCTGTTTCCTTTTGCTCATGTTTGTTCTACTGGTCCTGTTCTTCCTGCTTCTGTTCCTTTTCCTACCTGGTGCACTTTCAGTTCCTCTTGCATCCCCTCTGGCTGCTTCTCCATGCATGACAAGGTTTCGAGTTCTGTTGGTGCACAGGCAATGTTGGTGTCATGGGAAATGAACATTCAGATGTTGAGGCAACAGCTGCTATTTCAAATTGACCTTATAGCAGACTGCTGCCTCACAGTGACTTCATGGGCACACATACATACATATGATCCTGGTAAGTGGCAGGCTTGGTGGGGCCTGCAGAAGATAAGCAAGTTATTGTATACAGAGTTTGACGGGACATTTATGTTTGGCTCTGTCCATCAACAGGACATGTTACTTTGAGATGACTATCGATTGAGTATTGGGCACACACATCTCACCCGTAACCACATGTTTACCAGTGCTCCTGTTCTCTTTGTACAGCTTGTGGCGGGCAGCTGACTGTGGAACACATTTTAATTATTTTTCTAGGACTTATGCATTTTTGCTTTTGTTGTGGTTTTTATAGTTACTGAGGTGCTTTTAGGGTTCTTGGGGAACTTTCAGGGAAGTCTTTTGGCATGGATAGTTTAATAGGATTTTTAACTGATGCTGTTTATTTACTTGGTGTAATGTTGTTTATTTGTGTTGTCTTTTATTATGCTAGTAATTTTTGTTTATCGATTTATGTTGTACAGTGGAACCCTGGATTTCGTCTGGTGCGGATATCGTACAATTCAGATTTCAACCACTTGTTTGGGCGAAATTTTACCCCGGGTTTTGTACCTCCGCTCGGAAATTGTCCCTATCAGACGCGTCTGCCCGTCCGGAACGCGGCCGCTCAGTCTGCCTCTGTCACTTGTTCAGTGAGCAATGTATTGTATCTTTGGGGAAGTCCATGGGGTTGGATGTGAGTAGCCAGGATGTGGAAGAGTTGGTGGAGGACCACAGGGAAGAGCTAACCACTGAAGAGCTGCAAGACCTTCAACTGGAACAGCAACAGATCACAGCTGAGGAAATTGCTTCAGAGGAGGAGGAAGAGAGAGGGGAGTATGTGCCTTCTTCAGTGATTAAGGACATTTGTGTAAAGTGGAGTGAGGTGCAAAGTTTTGTGGAGAATTATCACCCTAACAAAACTGTTGCAAGCCGTGTCTGCAACATGTTCAATTACAATGTCTTGTCCCATTTTAGGCAAATCTTAAAGAGACGCTAGAAACAGAGCTCTCTGGACAGATTTTTTGTGTGACAGGGGTCCAGTGACTCAAGCTGGTCCTAGTGCCAGTAAAAGACAAAGAAGAGAAGTAACCCTGGATAGGGCTTTGATACCTGAAGTCTTTATGGAGGGGGATTCCCCTTCCAAACAATAACCTCCCCTCCTCGCCTTCTTCCATATGCCAACAAGAGTCTTCAGTAAAGGTATGTAATAGTAATTTAAATGTTCATTTATCCATTAAAATTAGTCATTTATATTTATTTCTCATTGTTTTCTGTATGTAAAACTATAGTTATTCTCTATAAAATGTATTTTTTGTCAGTATTTTTGGGTGTCTGAAACAGATTAATTGGATTTACATTATTTCTTATGGGAAATACTACTTTGGTTTTCGTCCATTTCGGATTTCAACTGACCTTCTGGTACGGATTAAGGATGAAAACGGGTTCCACTGTATTTATTTTTATTGTTAAGAGGACTGAATAAGTTACACGATCCAAGCTCGTGTCAAATTTCTAAATTACCTTTCTGCTGCTGCTGTTCCTCCTCTCACATATGCTTCTCCTCATCTTCCTGCATCTCTGCCTGCTTCTGCTTACCCCTCCCTTTCCCTCTCCTGCTTCCCTCTCATCTTTCCCCACTCCTCCCTCCCACCTTTTTCTTCTTCCTCCCCCTCCCTTTTTCTTCTTCCTCCCTCTCCCTTTTTCTCTGTCTCTTTCTCTCCTCTCCCTCTCCTCTCCTCTCTTCTTCTTCTTCTCTCTCTCTCTCTCTCTTTTTTTTTTTTTTTTTTTTTTTTACACAGGGTTTTGACATGGTTAGGATCCCTAGCTTTATTGACAAGCTATTTACAAGTTAAGGATTCATAACTATATTGACAAGCTATTTACAAGTTAAGGATTCCTAACTTTATTGACAAGCTATTTACAAGTTAAGGATTCCTAACTTTATTGACAAGCTATTTACAAGTTAAGGATTCCTAACTTTATTGACAAGCTATTTACAAGTTAAGGATTCCTAACTTTATTGACAAGCTATTTACAAGTTAAGGATTCCTAACTTTATTGACAAGCTATTTACAAGTTAAGGATTCCTAACTTTATTGACAAGCTATTTACAAGATAAGGATTCCTAACTTTATTGACAAGCTATTTACAAGTTAAGTATTCCTAACTTTATTTACAAGTTAAGGATTCCTAACTTTATTGACAATCTAAGAGTTGTTACCTACATCAGCTCATTTGAAAGCATTTTTATTGTTATGAAACATACAAGTAGGGAACAGGATGAAGTTGGAGCCATCTGTGGGCCAGCATTTTCATTTGATCAACTGACTTTATCTCGTTGACATCATAATGCTGTACGAATGTGTTCCAGACTCTCACACAAACAAACAAACCCCTTCTCTCTCTCTGTCTTTCTCTCGCCCTCTCTTTCTCCCCCTCTCTCTCCATCTCTTTCTCTCCCTCTCCCTCTCTCTCCTCCTCTCCCTCTCCACACACACACACACGCAAACAAACAAACAAACCCCCCTCTCCTTCACCCTCCCTCCCTTGCCCTATCCCTCCTCCGTCCCCCTCTCCCTCCTCCATCCCCCCTCTCCCTCCTCCATCTCCCCTCGCCCTCCTCCATCTCCTCTCTCCCTCCTCCATCTCCCCTCTCCCTCCATCCCCCCTCTCCCTCCACCCCCTCTCCCTCCACCCCCGCTCCCTCCATCCTCCCTCTCCCTCCTCCATCCGTCTCCTCCCTCCGTCCCCTCCCAACTTCTATTCTCTCTCTCCCACTTTCCTTCCCTTACTCCTCCCTTTCCATTTTCATCCTCCTTTTCCTTCTCCTTTTCATTATACCACCACTTATCATCCTGCCTTCCCTTATACCACTTATCCTGCCTTCCCTTATGCCACTTATCATCCTGCCTTCCCTTATACCACTTATCATCCTGCCTTCCCTTATACCACTTATCATCCTGCCTTCCCTTATACCACTTATCATCCTGCCTTCCCTTATGCCACTTATCCTGCCTTCCCTTATGCCACTTATCATCCTGCCTTCCCTTATACCACTGATCATCCTGCCTTCCCTTATGCCACTTATCCTGCCTTCCCTTATACCACTTATCCTCCTTCCCTTATACCACTTATCATCCTTCCCTTATACCACTTATCCTGCCTTCCCTTATACCACTTATCATCCTTCCCTTATACCACTTATCATCCTGCCTTATACCACTTATCCTGCCTTCCCTTATACCACTTATCCTGCCTTCCCTTATACCACTTATCCTGCCTTCCCTTATACCACTTATCATCCTGCCTTCCCTTATGCCACTTATCCTGCCTTCCCTTATGCCACTTATCATCCTGCCTTCCCTTATGCCACTTATCATGCCTTCCCTTATACCACTTATCATCCTGCCTTCCCTTATGCCACTTATCATGCCTTCCTTATACCACTTATCATCCTGCTTCCTTATGCCACTATCCTGCCTTCCTTATGCCACTTATCCTGCCTTCCTTATGCCACTTATCCTACCTTCCCTTATACCACTTATCATCCTGCCTTCCCTTATGCCACTTATCCTGCTCCCTTATGCCACTTATCCTGCCTTCCTTAAGCCACTTATCATCCTGCTTCCTTATGCCACTTATCCTGCTTCCTTATGCCACTTATCCTGCCTTCCTATGCCACTTATCCTGCCTTCCCCTATGTCACTTATCCTGCCTTCCTTATGCCACTTATCCTGCCTTCCCTTACACCACTTATCATCCTGCCTTCCTTAACCACTTTCATCCTGCCTTCCTTACCTTATCATCTGCCTTCCTTATGCCATATCATCCTGCCTTCCATATGCCACTTATCTCCTGCCTTCCTTATGCCATTATCATCCTCCTTCCTTATGCACTATCATCTGCCTTCCTTTGCCACTTATCATCCTGCTTCCTTAACCATATCATCCTGCTTCCCTTTAACCCTTATCATCCTGCCTTCCCTTACACCACTTATCATCCTGCCTTCCCTTATGCCACTTATCCTGCCTTCCCTTATGCCACTTATCATCCTGCCTTCCCTTATACCACTGATCATCCTGCCTTCCCTTATGCCATTTATCCTGCCTTCCCTTATGCCACTTATCCTGCCTTCCCTTATACCACTTATCATCCTTCCCTTATACCACTTATCATCCTTCCCTTATACCACTTATCCTGCCTTCCCTTATACCACTTATCATCCTGCCTTCCCTTATGCCACTTATCATTCTGCCTTCCCTTATACCACTTATCATCCTGCCTTCTCTTATACCACTTATTCTGCCTTCCCTTATACCACTTATCCTTCCATCTCACCCTTAGTCCTATCTCTCTTCCTCATATCCCATATCTCCCCCTTCCCTGTCTTCTCTCTCTTTATCTCTATCTTCTTTCCTTTAGCTTCATTTTTCCCTCCTTGGTCACCCATCTTCCCTTCTCTTTTCTCTTATTTTTTCTCTCTCCTTTTTTCCCTTTGTTCCTCCTTCCTCTTTCCTTTTGTTCCTCCTTCCTCTTTCCCTTTGTTCCTCCTTCCTCTTTCCCTTTGTTCCTCCTTCCTCTTTTCCTTTGTTCCTCCTTCCTCTTTCCCTTTGTTCCTCCTTCCTCTTTCCATTTGTTCCTCCTTCCTCTTTCCCTTTGTTCCTCTTTCCTCTTCATCCTTCCCTCCTATCCTTCCTCCTTTTCCCATTCCTCTTCTCTTCTTCCTCTTCCCTTTTTCCTCTCATATATTCCATACCTCCACTTTATCCTCTCTACCTCTTATCCTCCCTCCAATTTTTCTCTCTCTCCTTCCTCGTTTCCTTCCCTTCTCTTTTCCTTCCTTGATTTTGTAAGTGGTCCAAGTCGGACCGAAACGTCGTCGTAAGCTCCTCTCTTCTATGTGCAGGTTATCTGTGTATTTTCCTTCCTACCTCCTGATTTTCTCCTCCTCTTTCTTACCTCCCACATTCCTCTTTCTTTTCCCTCTCCATCGCTTTTTATCCTCTCCACCCTCCCTCCCTCTCTCCCTCCCTCTCTCTCTCTCTCCCTCCCTCCCTCTCTCTCTCTCTCTCTCTCTCTCTCTCTCTCTCTCTCTCTCTCTCTCTCTCTCTCTCTCTCTCTCCCTCCCTCCTCTCCTCCCTCTCCTCCTCCCTCCCTCTCTCCCTCGCACCATTTTCCTTCTTGTGCTGACGTAGATAGCCCAGGCAATGACGTCATTCCTCCCTGTACTGTATAGATCCCCGACACCCCCTCCACCATACCTCCCCATCACCCCTCTCTCTCCCTCTCTCCCCATTCTCTTCTCTCCAGTCTCTCCTCGCCATTCTCTCCTCTCCCCATTCATTCCTCTTCATTCTATCCTCACCCCATTCATTCCTCTTCATTCTATCCTCTCCCCATTCATTCCCCTTCATTCTATCCTCTCCCCATATCTCTCCTCATTCTCTCCTCTCTCCATTTTCTTATCTCCCCATTGTCTCCCCACTCCCCCCCCTCTCTCTCGTCTTCTTGGTCTTTCCCTTCGTGTCTTGCTTTCAGTGCAGTCCCACACTCGCTATGTCCATTAGTTTCCTTCTTATTGGTTTTGTATGTCTACTGTTTCTCATTCCACTGGGTTGTAACACACACACACTCCTGAGGCCAGGAGCTATGAATCGACCCCTGCAATCACAATTAGGTGAGTACACACACACATACATACATATATAAAATCGACAAGTGCCTTTATCATCCAGTAACACAACTGGCCAAGAGATTATCATCTCAGAGAAATCAACTTATTTAATATTTAACCTTTCTGTGTTATTTAATATCCATTGTGCAATAAGCATTCCCTTATATATTGAACATAGTGATTATAATTTTAAAAATAAAAATATAGGAAAAGTATCGGTAAGGCAAAAATTTTGGTACATTTCAACACGTGGGCCGTCTCCCACCGAAACAGGGTGACTCAAAAAAGAATCACTTTCACCATCATTTAACTCTTTCATCATCATTCAACACTTTCGCCATCATTCACACAAAATCACTGTCTTTGCAGAGGCGCCCATATATGGCAGTTTAGATGTCACTCCAAACAGCCACTATCCCAAACTCCTTTTTTAAAGGGCAGGCATTGTACATCCCACCTCCAGGACTCAAGTCCAGCTAATTAGTTTCCCTGAATCCCTTCACAAAATATTACCCTGCTCACACTCCTACAGACGAGACAGGTCCCAAAAACTATTCGTCTCCATTCACTCCTATCTAACACGCTCACACATGCCTGCTGCATGTCCAGGCCCCTCGCCCACAAAAACCTCTTTTACCCCCTCCCTCCATCCTTTCCTAGGACGACCCCTACCCCTCCTCTCCACTACAGATTTATACACCCTCCAATTTAACCTATTTTGCTCTATCCTTTCTAAATGACCAAACCACCTCAACAGCCCCTCTTCATCCCTCTGAATAATACTTTTAGTAACTCCACACATCCTAATTTCCACACTACGAATTCTCTGCATAATATTTACACTACACATTGCCCTTAGACACGACATCTCCCTGCCTCCAGCCTCTTTCTCGCTGCAGCATTCACAACCCAAGCTTCACACCCATACAAGAGTGTTGGTACCACTATGCTCTCGTACATTCCCTTCTTTGCCTCCATGGATAACGTTTTTTTGTCTCCACAGATACTTCAACGCACCACTCACCTTTTTCCCTTCAGTTAATTCTATGCTTAACTTCGTCCTTCAGAAATCCATCTTCTGACAAATGTACTCTTAAATATCTGAACACATTCACTTCTTCCATACTTCCTCCCTCCATTGTGATGTCCAGTTTGTCTACCTAAAACGTTTGATACCCTTATCACCTTACTCTTATCTATGTTCACTTTCAGCTTTCTTTCTTTACACACCTTATATATTTTACACAAATGAATTTACAGGCTAACAGCTGTTATTTTACTTCAGCTCATTTACTGCTAGGTGAACGGGGGATAGCAGGTGTAAGGAAACATGACCAGTGTTTCCACCCATGCCGGGAATCGAATCACGGACATTCAGTGTGTGAGCTGAGTGCGTTGCCAACCCAGCCACAAACAAACATTTTTGTTTGATCATCAAATGAAGTTTCCCGTTGTAATTGGGCGGTGTTGCCATCTTCTGGTTATTTTGTTGTCCTGTAATTTTCGTTTATAGATGTTTGTTGGCCATGATACCTGTTATCTGTCAATGCTTGGGTGATTGTCGCCGCTCTGGCCTGGTCTTACACCAAGCCTTCAAAAGTGAAAGGCTTGGTGTAACAACGAGAATTCCTGCCGAATATTTTCAGGAAAGACACACTTGCAGGGCAAGCTTTTATTGTGACAAAGTTTTACTGTGTGTAGAGCTTCATCAAGCTCTACACCTTCATCAAGCTCTATACAGAGTGACAGGTTGTATCAGGAAGAACTTTCTCTGCACATGTTTCTTGTTTCGTTAGCAATCCAGCCATAGTGCAGAACACTAAATATTCTATTTTACGCGCATGAGTGTATGTCACTAGTGTTTTTTCATGTTAGAGATCACAGTCATCCTTTACCTTTGATGAGTTTCGAGAGTCTTTTTTACTCCCGGAGCCCGGCCATGGGCCAGGCTCGTCTGGTGCTAGCCTGGTCAACCAGGCTGTTGCTGCTGGTGGCCCGCTGCCCCTCACATCCATCACAGCCTGATTGATCTCGCACCTGGTGAAGATACTTGTCCAGTTTTCTGGTAAGAAGATATCAGGAATACTGCTGAATAATCTGGTGCCACGAATGTTGATTCACTGATCACTTATTGTGTCCACCGCATCCCTTCTTTTCACTGGGCTTATTTTGCACTTCCTCCCATATATCTCGCTCCAGTATGTTATTTATGGCAATGTGCAGATTTAGGACCAGGCCCTCGAGTACTCTCCAGGTATATATTATCATGCATCTCCTCCGCTCCATTGAGTACATGTTCAAGACTTTTAGGCGTTGCCATTTATTTAAATGCTTAACTGGCTCTATTGGGGCCGTAAACGATGTCTGTATTTGTTGAAGCACTGATATTTCTCCTGCCTTGAATGGGGCCGTCAACACTGAGCAATATTCCAAATGAGGGAGAACTAGCGATTTGAAAAGTATCACCATTGGCATTATTTTCCTTGTTTTGAAGGTTCTCAATACCCACCCCGTCATCTCCCTGGCTGTCGGGATCTTTGTCTTATTATGTTTGAAAGAAAGGTCAGCGGACATAGTTATTCCCAAGTCCTGTTGACTGGTCCTCTGCTAAAACTGTCTACCCTTCTAGCTTTCACAGACGCCGTCTTGTTGAATCATCCCTTACACACAACTAATATGAATCTTAGTCCTGACTTTGTAGATGTCTTCCTTCATTTCACATTACATTGTCACCAATGTATGTGCCTAAGTTTACCACACGCATATCACTCATACATTCCCATAATACCAGATATTCTACTTGGTAATCTAAGTTGGCACTGAATACCTAGAAAGATGTCCGAGCTATTTTTCTAAGTTTCGATTTTACACAACTTGTATTTGTAATTTGTCCTGTATGATAATCAAACGTGGTGTGTATTTTCCTTAGAGTTATATCAAGTTTGTAACACTTGTAGTTGCAATTTTTTAATTAGTAATTATACTGGTGTGAATATAATGCAGAGAATTCGTAGTTTGGAAATTAGGAGGAGGTGCGGGATTAACAAAATATTATCCAGAGAGCTGAGGAGGGGTTGTTGAGGTGGTTCGGACATGTAGAGAGGATGGAACAAAATAGAATGACTTTGAGTGTGTATAAATCTGTAGTAGAGGGAAGGCGGGGTAGGGGTCGGTCTATGAAAGGTTGGATGGAGGAGGTAAAGGAGGTTTTGTGTGCGAGGGGCTTGGACTTCCAGCAAGCATGCGTGAGCGTGTTAGATAGGAGCGAATGGAGACAAATGGTTTTTAGGACTTGACGTGCTGTTGGAGTGTGACCAAGGTAACTTTTATGAAGGGATTCAGGGAAACCGGCAGGCCGGACTTGAGTCCTGGAGATGGGAAGTACAGTGCCTGGACTCTGAAGGAGAGATGTTAATGTTGCAGTTTTATAACTGTAGTGTAAGCACGCCTCTGGCAAGACAGTGATGGAGTGAATGATGGTGAAAGTTTTTCTTTTTCGGGTCACCCTACCTTGGTGGTAAACGGCCGATGTGTTAATAAAAAAAAAATATTCTTATTGTGAGGGTGGTAGTCTTTGTGGTGATACCACTAAAATGGTCTTTCAAAATAACTTAAAACTGGTATACGTATTCCTTAGATTTATGCCACATACAATTTGTATTGTGGATGTAGGAAATTTGTGGGTGTAGGGGAGGTATGGAAGTAAGGAAGGTGTGGGTGTTGAAAGCGGTAGCTGTAAGGAAGTGTGAGTAGGTAAAAGTTAGTATAGTAAGTAGGTAAAAGGAAGTATAGATCTCTAGAGGCGTAAGTGTAAGTTTACTCTTTTCGTGAAAGGATACTGGGTAGTATGTGTAGGGGAGGGGTGTTGGTGGTGTACAAGTTCTGGGGAAGACTGTTGTGAGTTGGCTGTGTAATTGGTGTGTGGGTGTATATTAGGGAAAAGTGTGCGTTGGTTTGTTTGATGTGTACGTGTATTTTAGAGGAAGTGTGTGTGTGTGTGTGTGTGTACTCACCTAGTTGTGGTTGCAGGGGTCGAGTGTGTGTGTGGTGTTCTCACATAGTTGTGTTTGTTGTGATCGAGACTCAGTTCCTGGCTCCACCTCTTACCCTCAAAATTGCCCGATATACTCAGATTCCTGGACTCTATCGTACCTACTCTTATAACTGTGTATGGAGTTTGCCTGCGCCACCACATCTACTTTATTCTGAAGCAGTTCATCCCTGTCTGCTCTATGGAAACCTCTGAGTACCTTATACATGGTGATCATGTCTCCCCCGTTCCATTTCTCTTCCAAAGTTACCAGATTTAGTTCTTCAAGCTTCTCCTCTTAGTTCAGCCTTATCAATTCTGGAACCAGTCTAGTTACAAATTTCATTACTTTGCCCAGGTTTTGCACATGTTTTCTCAGATGTGAACTCCAAGCTGGTGTTTGGTATGCTTTATAAAATAACCTTGTCTTTCGTCAAGTAAAGTGCCGTAAAGGACTCCTATTGAGGTTTATGAAGGCAGTTCTAATGTAATAAGGATTATTTGTATGTTAGGGAAAAATTTGTGTTGGGGGGGGGGGAGTGCATGTTAGAGGAACGGGGAAGAAGTGGAGAGAGGGGAAGTGGGAAGGGAGAGGGGGAGAGAGATGTGGTAGGGAAAGGGGATGTTGGGTGTATGTAGTGTGTATGGCCGCCCACTACACCCATATAAAGGTGTGGGCGGGAATAGGGGCGTATCAAGCAGGGTTCTGGGAAGGAGCCAAGTTAAGGACGTGCTGACGTCATGAGTGACGTCAGCAAGTTCCTGATAAATTGGTGGTGTGGTCGCGCGTATAGTGGTTCTCGCGTCCTCTGCTGTGTGCACTCACCTTCTTGTGTTTGCAGGGGTCGGGTCATAGCTCTTGGCCTCGCCTTTCAACTATTATCGACCGGTTTTACAGTCCTGGCCTCCAGGGCACGAAAATCTCCAGTTTTGAGACTGAATGGTGTTTGTCGCCCCCGCCTCCTCTAGTGAGTTCCACTTACTATCTGTGGCTCATCTGAACCATTTGTGTTCCCAGTTCCCTCTCCTCGAGTCTCCAGCAGCCCCTCCCTATCTACTCTATCGTGTCTTTTGAGTATTTTGTATGTGATGATTATGCACCCCTTGGTCCTCCTGTCTTAAGTGTTGTTACACTGGAAGCTTTAATTCTCTGCTGGTAGTTCATATCCCAAAATTCTGGGACCAATCTCGATTCAGACTTTTGTGGATCTACTCTAGTTTCTCAGTATGCTTTATTAGGCGGGGTGCTATACTGACCTCACTATACTCCAAGATGGACTGAATGTACGTTGTGTATAATTTTCTCAATGAATCCATGTTCTTGCGTCTGAAAGTAGTTCTTTGCTTCTTCATAAACTAATACAAAGCTACTTTGACGTTGACTTTAGCCTGAGCTAATTTACTTGGTACTTCCAAAGCTACGATATATAATGATACGTCTTTAGACATTACAATTAAGTCGTCTAAGTATTTTGTGACCATATTACCTAAGAGACTACTGAATATTATGGTCACAATCTGAAAAAATGCAACCCAAACACCATATGATGGAACTCGTAGTAACCTGTAGGGAAAGGGGACGTCGAGAATGGTGTCAGCTCTTTGCGCATCAGTTTACAGCATCCTTTAATCAGTTCGAGTCGAAAAGATCTTATTCTTAATGACGTTCTGCAATAAATCATTTAGCTCGGACAATGGGAACCTGTTGGGAATCGTTTTGGCATTAAGTTAATTGTAATCAATTACAGGAACGTTAAGTACTGCCTTCCTTAGGCACTAGGATGAGAGGAGCATTTCACGGGAATAAGATTATTAAACTTGGTCGTGATGGACTCTTGCAAAGAGAGACTGTGAGTGCAGCAATTGATATGTAGCTATGTAAATGGGCTTGGTTGCCCTCTCTAAGGGGATACAATGGGTACTAAGTGTAATCAGTCCCTTAGGTTCACCTTTGTGTGAGACTCTTCATCGAGAATCATTCAAAACCTTGAGAAGTCGAGAATCTTCTTTTGGATAGTCTATCGTTAAATCGTCGTCTATCATGGCTTATGTGGTAGAAAGTTTAGCATTGAATTCCTTTATAATAACAGCACCTCCAGTCTGACTCGTCACACATCGCCCTTCAACCTAACAGGAAAGGGATATCAGACGAGGTCAAGCGGCAAGGAGTTCCTCAGCTTGAAATTACTGTAAACATCGATGTCAAAGACTTTTATCCTTCCACGACATACAGTATGCAAGGATGGTTCTACGAATACACCATTGACTGCAGGAGTTACTTTCAGCTATCACGTGACCTTCATCAGATACGTAGGCACAAACATACATTTGCTGTGAGTGAGTAGGCTGACAGAGAGACATATTTCTTCGTACAATCGGTAATTGTCCTCACGGAAAAAAAATATTTGATCTGAAGAGTCATGTCGTTAGTTTTCTGTGCTGCTGGATTACTATCAGAATCACGAACAGTTAACATAGGGTATGTCTGAGCGTTCTGTGTTTTATTCATAACTGTCTCCCTCACCATCTCGTGTTAGTGTGACTTGTAAATGGTACAAGTCGGTCCGAAATGTCGTTATAAGTTTCTCTCTCCTATGTGCGGGTTATTTGTGTATTGTTCTAGTCACGGTATTGTGCCTTTTTTGCTAGTCACGGTATTGTGCCTTTTTTGCTAGTCACGGTATTGTGCCTTTTTTGTTCTTAATGTGGGATGTGAGGTGGAAACTTATCTTTGCCATCAACGCCCTGTCTCTCATCGTCTCCAAAACTCTGAATCTTTCCACTGCCACCTCTCATCCTTATACTGACCTCTGGCAAGCTGCCTTCTTGTTAGCATCCTGTGGCAGTCAGTGTCGGTGTTAACTGCTGCCTGTTTGCTTGGAGATGTTACTTTTGAAACCTTAGATATCAACAGTGTATGGTTTCTGTTTTGATTTCAGAAGGATAAGTCGAGGTCACTGACACAGTTGGCGGGATCGATGAGAATTTGTAGCCCCACAATGGTTTTGAATAGGAATGGGACGATATCCAATTTTTAACCGATACTGATAGTTTCAGGCCGATACTATTAAAATTAGCCGATACCGGTGATTTTGAAACCAATCGAGGTGCGCACCCTCTTTTGACAACCCAACACTCAACGAATATAACTCACTCCTGAGATCAACCTTCAAGAAGTCACTGAATTTGTCACTAGAAGATCAGCAATGGGCTCAAGCAACCCTCCCAGTGCCACTGGGAGGTATAGGGGTGAGCAAAGCAACACAGGTAGCTTTACTTACATTTCTGTCTTCGTGTTTGGCTTCCAATGGATTAGTCAAGATTGTCCCCGAACGCTTGAAAGACGTGGTAGGAGCTCAAGACCCCAGGTTCACTGAAGCAGCCATACGGTGGAACGTCCTTGCAGACTCCTCCAGTAGACCAGCTCCTCCCAAAGAGCACAAACAGTCCCACTGAGACAAACCGATCATGGAAAAAATCGCCAACGCAATGCTCACCAACTCTCCAGGAAAGGACAAAGCTCGTCTCCTAGCGGTGAAGGCACCACACTCAGGAGTTTTCCTTCTAGCTGTTCCCAATTCCTCCCTGGGCACTCGACTCGACCCACAGGCCATTCGGATTAGTGTTGCTCTTCGCCTAGCCGCCCCTATACTCACCGAACATAGGTGTATTTGCGGCAGGGCAACGGCTGATCAATTCGGACTTCATGGTCTCGTGTGTCACACAGAAGGGAAGCATGCTAGACATGAGGTGGTCAACGACATCATAAATAGAAGCCTCGCCACAGCCCGTTGCCCAGCCCAACGGGAACCCCAAGTACAGAGGTCTGACGGAAGTCAAAAGCGTCCTGATGGAGCCACTATGCTACCCTTGAAGGATGGTAAGCAGATTGCTTAGGACTACACCTGTGCCGCCACAATGGCAGACACCTACGTGCCATACTCCATAGCTGAAGGGGGTGGAGCTGCCACCCACAGGGAGACCCAGAAGACCCGCAAATATGAAGGCCTTTCCCCTAGCTATAACTTCATCCCAATAGGGTCGGAGATCCTTGGAGCATGGGGCAAGTGTGCTCTAAAGTTCCTCAAAGAGCTGGGTGAAAAACTCATCATAGAAACCAGGGACCACAGGGCGGCCAGCTTCGTCTTTCAGAGACTCATTGTTGCGATCAAGAGGGTAAATGCCTGCAGCATTCTGGGCATGCGGCCCACCGCCGGGTAGCTGGACGAAGTATTCGAGATGTAGCTCTGAGTTGTTATCTATGTTGTTCTACTCCCTATTGTATCTTTGTCAATGTATTTTGTCTTCAAATAAAATCTATATAAAATATACGGGGTGGTAGGAGAAAACAATTTTCAAACAACTTCAGTGAGAACCTTGAGTTTTCCCCTGAAGTAAGTTTATTCTTTTCTCTGAGGATGAGGGTCCCCAGGACAGTTTCAGAGGTGGTACCTCCCTATATATATATATATATATATATATATATATATATATTTTTTTATATAGTCGTGCCGATTAGGTAAAACTTGCGATTTTGGCTTAAATAGCAACGCTCTTCTTGCCATATAAGACAAGTGAAAATTTGTGTATGCAATAATTTCGCCAAAATCATTCTGAACATAACGAAAAAAATATATTTCATTGTGTTTGCTTTTTATTAAATTAATGTTAACGTATCTAAAATATATTTAGTTGGGTTAGGCTAAATTAAATTGCGCTTGTTGTAATAAGGTTAGGTAGGTTTTCAAAGTTTCTCTTGGTACAAAATTATAATTTTTTACATTAACATAAATGAAAAAAATATATCTTTAAACGTATAAGAGAAAATTTTAGAAAGGACTTAATTTTAAATGAGTTCTTGCTAATTGACCAGTTTTACCTAATCGGCACGACATATATATATATATATATATATATATATATATATATATATATATATATATATAAAACCTAATAAGCCGAACTTGTCGAGTAGGACGAACTACTTTAAAAATTAAACTTTTTTCCCCAAAAAAATTATAGATAGCAATTTTTTTTTCGTTGACAATGGTATAAAGATTTTTAATTTTGGACCAAAACTAACAGAAACCTCACCTAACCTTCCTTAAATTAACGTAATTTTTTTTAGCTAAATTCTGCTATATATTTCATAGGTTAATTGAAATTTATTTACTGTTACTTAAAATCAGTGATATATATTTTTTTCCGTAATGCTCAGTTCGATTTCCGCTGATTTGTGGCAAAAACAAATTTTCATTCGGCTTATTCAGTGTGAGTGAAGAATGCATGTCAGTGCAGCAGCAGTGGAGGCGGATAGGAATGGGGAAGTAGGTGGATAGTAGCAGGAAAGTAGTTGGAATGTAGCTGGGTAGGAGACTGGTAGCAGCGGGCGGGTAGGCGTGCGCGCCCGCCCGCGTGGGCGTGAGGGTGGCCAGATTCACCTTAGCTCAGTGTGGAGTGCGGGCAGCCACGGGACACAGTGCTCGTGCCGTCCACCCCCGCCCCCGCCCCAACCTCACACCTACCGCCCACCCATCTACCCATCCTCTTGAGCCTTTCATATACCCACTTGCTGCTCACCCACGTAATTAGTACACCTCCGTCTCGCCCATGATTGCCTAGCCTGTTGTGGGTGGTCCACATGGAGCAAAACCTGGCATCATCTCTGCTTTTGGGTTCCAGTACGGGCTTAGCGCTTCATTTTCAATTCGATAATTATAATCTGCTTGTGGTTAAAAAACTAGTGTGAATACCCTCATAAATAATAATAATTGAATAAATCAATCAATAAGAAGTCTAGTGTTGTGAACAAACCTCATGACAAGTGAACACTGAATTCACTCCAGCTTAGAAAATGCTCTACATTCGAACTTTATTCAGTGACAGAAGACAGCCATGGTGTGGCAGTGATAAAAGAAGTGAGGGAAGAAACTGGTCCGGTGTTGTAAGCTTGTGCACTTATACAGAGTTGTTGCAACAGTGTCGTTGCTACCTTAACTTGTGTGAGAGATGCTCTGTAGTTTGTGCGCTTGGTTATTGTGCCGCGGATATGTTGCTTACGTAGCTATAAGAATATTGTGTAAAACTATTAGTGGGAAACTACTGTGTAGTGTTTGACACTGTACTGTAATGTTTGAATAATTAATGCCTAGTGTGAGACTATAGTGTGTAGGCAGAGACTGATGTGTAGTGTGTGAGACTGTGGTGTGTAGGCAGAGACTGATGTGTAGTGTGTGAGACTGTGGTGTGTAGGCATAGACTGATGAGTAGTGTGTGAGACTGTGGTGTGTGTTGTGATAGACTGGTGCGTGTAGTGTGAGAATGTGGTATCAGTGAGAGACTGTGGTGTGTGTTGTGATAGACTGGTGCGTGTAGTATGAGAATGTGGTATGCAGTGAGAGACTGTGGTGTGCAGTGAGAGACTGTGGTGTGCAGTGAGAGACTGTGATGTGCAGTGAGAGACTGTGGTGTGCAGTGAGAGACTGTGGTGTGCAGTGAGAGTCTGTGATGTGCAGTGAGAGACTGTGGTGTGCAGTGAGAGACTGTGGTGTGAAATGAAAATGTGGTGTGTAGTGAGAGACTGTGGTCTGTGGTCTGTGGTGTGTAGTATGTGAGACTGTGGTGTGTGATACTGTTGTGTGTGGTGTGTGATACTGTTGTGTGTGGTGTGTGATACTGTTGTGTGTGGTGTGTGATACTGTTGTGTGTAGTATGTGAGACTGTTGTGTGTGGTGTGTGAGACTGTTGTGTGTAGTATGTGAGACTGTTGTGTGTAGTATGTGAGACTGTTGTGTGTAGTATGTGAGACTGTTGTGTGTAGTATGTGAGACTGTTGTGTGTAGTATGTGAGACTGTTGTGTGTAGTATGTGAGACTGTTGTGTGTGGTGTGTGAGACTGTTGTGTGTAGTATGTGAGACTGTTGTGTGTAGTATGTGAGACTGTTGTGTGTAGTATGTGAGACTGTTGTGTGTAGTATGTGAGACTGTTGTGTGTAGTATGTGAGACTGTTGTGTGTAGTATGTGAGACTGTTGTGTGTAGTATGTGAGACTGTAGTGTGTAGTATGTGAGACTGTAGTGTGTAGTATGTGAGACTGTAGTGTGTAGTATGTGAGACTGTAGTGTGTAGTATGTGAGACTGTGGTGTGTAGTATGTGAGACTGTAGTGTGTAGTATGTGAGACTGTTGTGTGTAGTATGTGAGACTGTGGTGTGTAGTATGTGAGACTGTGGTGTGTTGTGAACTGTGTGGTAGTATGTGAGACTGTGGTGTGTAGTGTGTGAGACTGTGGTGTGTAGTGTGTGAGACTGTGGTGTGTAGTGTGAGAGACTGTGGTGTGTAGTGTGAGAGACTGTGGTGTGTAGTATGAGAGACTGTGGTGTGTAGTGTGAGACTGTGGTGTGTAATGTGAGAGACTGTGTTGTGTAGTGTGAGAGACTGTGGTGTGTAGTGTGTGAGACTGTGGTGTGTAGTGTGTGTAACTGGTGTGTAGTGTGTGAAACTGGTGTGTAGTGTGTGAAACTGTGGTGTGTAGTGTCAGACTGTTGTGTGTAGTGTGAGACTGTGGTATGTAGTGTGACTGTGGTGTGTAGTGTGAGACTGTGGTGTATAGGGTGATGATGTATAGGGTCCTGATGAGCTTTGCAAGGGTTCTTAAAGAATGCAAATGGAACCTGTGAACCAACATCTAACATTTTAATTTATCTCTTCAAACAGGTGTAGTGTCTGATATGTGGAAGATGGCTAATGTAATTCCTATTTTAAAGCAGGGGACAAGTCACTATGTCAAACACCCAATAAGCCTGACCTCAATTGTAGGCAAATTACTAGAGTCAATTATAGCTGATATTATTAGAAGCCATCTAGATAACCATAATTTGATTAATGATACCAGCATGGATTCACGAGGGCCGTCCTCCTATCTAATTTATTAACCTTTTCAGTAAAGCTTTTGAGGCTGTTGATCACGATAAAGAATTCGATATTGTTTATTTAGACTTTAGTAAGGTTTTTGATAGAGTACCACACCAGAGACTGTTAAAGAAAGTGGCAGCTCATGGCATTGGGGAAAAGTGCTGTCATGGATCAGTCATGGCCTCACCAATAGGAACAGAGAGTGTGCATAAATGGGAGTTAAATCGAATGGGACTTGTAACAAGTGGTGTTCCACAGGGATCAGTCTTACCATTGTTATTTATAATATATATCAATGACCTTGATGAGAATTACTAGTGATATGAGCAAATTCGCCGACGACACGAAGATAGGTAGGATAATTGATTCAAACATAGATGTCATGAATCAGGAAGATTTAGACAAACCTAATTCGTGGTCAGAAAAGTGGCAGATGCAGTTCAATGTAGATAAATGCAAGGTTCTGAAGCTCGGGAGGTCCCATCCAAGCACTTATAAGTTAAATAACTAGAACTAGCCATACAGATTGCGAGAAGGACTTGGGGGTGATGGTAAGCAGCAACCTTAAACCAAGACAGCAATGCCTAAGCGTACGTAATAAGGCAAATAGATTACGATTTATATCAAGAAGTGTTAGCAACAGAGTCCAGAGGTTATATTACAGCTTTATACATCATTAGTAAGGCCTCACCTAGATTACGCAGCTCAGTTCTGGTCTCCATATTACAGAATGGACATAAATTCGTTAGAAAACATTCAGCGTAGAATGACTAAATTAATACATAGCATTAGAAATCTTCCTACGAAGAAAAGATTGAAGACCCTAAAATTACATTCACTTGTAAGACGTAGAATGGGAGACATGATCGGGTATACAAGTGGAAATGGGTATTAACAAAGGGATATAAATAAGGTCTTGAGGATATTCTCCAAAGAGAACCCGCAATAATGGATTCAAGTTGATAAGTTTAGATTTAGAAAGGATATAGGAAAGATTGTTTGGAAAAGGGTAGTTGATGAGGGGAAAAGTCTGCCTAGTAGGGTTATTGAAGCCAGGACCTTGGTAGTTTCAAATTTAGGTTGGGTAAATTCATGAGTGAGAGGGTTGGATTTGGAGTGGGACTCGCGCATGAGTGGAAGAATTGTCAAAGCTTATTTCTTGGTAGCATTGAAAATTGGGTTGAGCAAATATTCTGTTAGTGGGACATTGTGAAGGACCTGCCTAGTATGGGCCAACAGGCCTGCTGCAGTGTTCCCCCTTTCTTATGTTCTTATGTTCTTATGTTCTTATACTGTGGTGTGTAGTGTGAGACTATGGTGGGTAGTGTGAGAATGTGGGGGGTAGTTGAGACTGTTGGGTATTGTGAGACTGTGGTGTGTAGGGTAGAGACTGTGGGTTAGGGTGAGAGACTGTGGTGTGTAGGGAGAAATTGGTGTATAGGGTGAAGACTGTAGTATGTAGTGTGAGAGACTGGTGTATAGGTGAGAGACTGTGGTGTGTAGTGGAGACTGTGGTGGGTAGTGTGAGACTGTGGTGTGTAGGGTGAGAGACTGTGGTGTGTAGTGAGACTTTGTGTGTAGTGTGAGACTGTGGTATGTAGTTTGAGTGACTGTGGTGTTTAGTGTGAGAGACTGGTGTAGTGTGAGACTGGTGTGTAGTGTGAGACACTGTGGTGTGTAGTGTGAGACACTTGGTGTGTAGGTGTGAGACTGGTGTGTAGTGTGAGACTTGGTGTGTAGTGTGAGACTGTGGTGTAGTGTAGAGACTGTGGGTTTTTAGTTTAGAGACTGTGGTGTGTAGTGAGAACTGGTGTGTAGTGTGAGAGACTTTGGGGTGTATTGTGAGCTGTGGGGTGTAGTGTGTGAGACTGTGGGGTGTAGTGTGTGAGACTGTTTTAAAGGGTGAGATACTGGGTGTAGGTGAGAGACTGTGGTTGTAGGGTGAAGACTGGTGTATAGGGGGAGAGACTTGTTGTTAGTGTGGGGAAAATGTGGTATTTGTGTGGGAAATGTGGGTTTTTTTGGGGGAGACTTGGTTTTAGTGTGTAGACTTGGTTTGTGTTGAGACTCTGGTGAAGGGGGAGATACTGTGGGGTTGGGTGAGGGGCTGTGGTGTAGGGTGGGGACTTTGGATTGGGGGAGAGACTGTGGTGTGTAGGGGGAGACTGTTGTATAGGGGGAGAGACTGTGTATTGGGGTGAGAGACTTGGTGTATAGGGTAAAGACTGTTTGTAGTATGAGACTGTGGTGGGTAGTGTGGAAATTGGTGTGTAGTAGACTGTTGTTAGTGTGGGCTGGTTGTAGGGGGTGAGACTGTGGTGTGAGGGAATGATTTTTA